>JAUOBW010276985.1:0-10738 GCA_032360285.1 Lepidozona retiporosa | reverse complement strand
TTTCCAAGTTTTCCTTCTTCAATTTTACTCATGGTTTTATTCCAGGGTTTTCCAAGTTTTCCTTCTTCAATTTTACTCTCATGGTTTATCTTTTATTTGTTCGTTGTCTTTGTTTTTTCTTTTTCTGTCTTCATTTTTGGTCTGTTTTTTCTTCTCTTTGTTCAATATACTTCTTTACATATTTTGTCACCTTCATTATTTCATCTGTTTTACCATTTTTTATCCATTCTTTGTTAATTCTTGTGTTGAGGGCATTTTTGCTTGCATTGCATTCTATTATATGTTCTGTCGACTCATCTTCTTTGCAGTATTTACATGTTCGTTTTTTTCCCATATTGTTCCCTATGTCCCACATTTCCAATCTTGTACGCATTACATCTGCTACATCTTTTACTGTCAGTTCTTTTATATACTCTTGTCTAGTTATTTGCTGTTCTTTTTGATGTCTTAGCTTCTTTTTTGATGTTTTGTTTTCTTTCCATGTACGTTGAATTTTTTGTTTTAGTTTCTCTTTTATCATTGTCTTCCATTTTCCTTTGCTTACTTCTGTTGCCTTTCCCAATTGTATTTCTATTTTATCTGCTAAGTCCTTTATCTCTTGGTAGAAGCAGGCTGGTTGTTTCAGTTCCCTTTGGTCTTTTATTATTTTCTTTGATAATCTTTCTTCATGCGAGTTTATTATTTGGTGATATAGAATCATTTTTAGGTATTCTACATACTCTCTAAGTGGCCACATTCCCAGCTCATATAATATTCCCCAATAAGGTGTTGATTTTGGTAATTGGAGAATTGATTTTAACGATGTTGCTTGTATTTTCTCTAGCTCTTCCCAATCTTTCTCTCTCACATTTGTCCAGCATTCTAGATTGTATATTAGAGATGGTATTGCTGTTCTTTCATACATTATTAGCTGTGCTTCTGTGCTGAATGTCCCAACGTTTTCTTCTCTTCCTATTGATTTTATGCCTTTTATCATTCCTATTGCCTCGTTTCTTCTTTCTTGCAGCTGTCTTTCTAGGTTTCCGTCTGATGTTATCCAGTTTCCAAGGTATTTATATTCTTCTGTTGATGTGACTTCTCCATTTGTTAGTTGTATCTCAGGCTTTTTCTCTTTTTCCCTTCCAGTTTTTATAATCATATATTTGGTTTTCGATAGTGAGAAAGTAAATTTCTTTTCTTCTTCCATCCTCTTTAGATTTCGTCCCGTTTTCTCTATCACTTCCTTGCTTCCTGCTGCTTCGATATCGTCTACATATATAGATGCCATTATATATATTGTTGGTGTTAGTATTGTTATTGGTTTTTCTCCAATATCATTTATATGTGCTGTACTTGCACAGCATAGTTGTGACCCATATACTGTACCTTGCTTCACTATGTTTTTGACCTTCATCTCTTTTGTTGTTCCTATAGGTGTTTCAACGATTATGTTTGCTTCACAGTTCATTTCATATATTAACGCTGCTTCTCTTTCTCTTAATCCTGCTTGTTGCATGTCTGAAATGCAGTCTTCAAGCCACAGCTTATCAAAACATTTCTCTGCATCTGCGAACAGTACATATGTTTTCCTATTTAACCTTCTGTTTTGATCCATAATTGCCATTAGTATGATCCAATTATCTTTTGTTGACCTTCCTTTTTTCCCTCCATTTTGATGTTCATCTATCTTTACGGTGTTTCTTGTCTTTTCCATTATTATTCTTTCTATCAGCTTACTGAGTATATTGGTTAGGAATATTCCTCTTCTGTTTTTCATCTCCGTTCTTGCACCTTTATTCTTGAATATTGATTTTATCTTCATTCGATTCCATTGTGCTGGTATTTTTTGTTCTTGTAGTATTATGTTCATGAGTATCTGTATTGATTGTACCATTTCATCTCCACCTTTGATTATCATTTCATTCTTCCACCCTTCTGTGTCTGGTGCTTTCTTTTGCTTCAGTTGTTTTATAGCTATTTCTACGTCTTTTTGTGTTATGTCTAGGGCTTTTTGTGTATCTGCTTTTGTCTTTATTTCTTCCATTTTTTTCTCAATCTTCTTTTCTGATTCTTTTCCTTTGATTGTTGTTGCCTTTCTTGTTTCGAATAGCTCAATATAGAAATTTTCATATATCTTTAGTATAGTGTTTTTGTCTTCTTGTATAATTCCTTCTTTGTCTTTCATTGCTACTGCTGTTTCGTTTCGTCTTCCTTCGATTTTCCGTTTGAACTCCCAGAATGTTTCTTCTTTTATTCCTCCTCCTTTTTTGCTTAATGATTTTATTGTAGCTAGTATTTTTCTTGAAGATTGTTTTTTGCCTTCTTCTTCTATATGTTTTGTGATGAGCTGTTTCCTCTTTTTTGTTGATCTGTTTTTTGTGTTTGATTTATTTAATTTTCTTTTGATTTTTGTTAGGATTCTTGTGACTTTGCTTTGGTTCTTTTGTTTTAGTTTGATTTCACAATTTTTTTTTGCTTCCATTACTTCTGTGTTCCATTGATCATAATTTTTCTGCAAGCTTTGAGTGTTGTTGCCAAGTATCTTGGACACTTGCTTCTCTTCCAGCAGCTTTTTGAATTTTCCATAGCCTTTTTCTGTCATTATGTGTTTCTGTACGTGCTTTGCTTCCTCCTCTCTTAGTCTCCAGTTGATTGACATTATGATTGCTCTGTGGTCTGTGTACCTAGTTATTGTGTTGTTGTTTTCATCTTTTAATACTCTGAACGGTGTGTATAGTTTGTCTTCGTCAATTATTACGTTTTTTATTCCTTTCATTTCCTTTTGCTCTATTATTATGTAGTCCAATACTGACTTTGCATTTTGGTCTTCTCTTGTCCATACTCCTTTGGTACCTTCCCAGCTGTTCACTAAGTCCATATCACATTGCTTTAGCAGTTTTAGCATTATCCTTCCTCCTTTAGATACGTCTTTCTTGTTTCCTTTAATCTTCTCTCCTACTTTGCAGTTGAAATCTCCCATCACTAGTACTTTCTGTCCTTTTTGTTTCCCATTTTCTATTTCGTTCTTTATTCTGCTCATCATTTCTTCTATTTTTTCTTTTTTCGCGTTGTCTCCTTTTGGTGCATATACTATTCCAACTCTATACTTGGTTCTGCTTCCCATCACTATCCATAGGCTTTCTTCTTCTATGTTATTTCGGTTCACTTCACATGTTACGTTTTTGTATTTTTCCTTTATTGCTAGCAGCACTCCTCCTCCTTCATTCCCCCTATCATTTCTGAATATTTGATATCCAGGTATTTCGAGTGTATCTTGCGTATCGAGGTTGGTTTCAACAATTCCTATTATATCTGGTGCCATTTCTTCAGTTATGTCTAATATACTTTCAATTTTTGATGCTATGCTTCTTGTGTTAACCATGTATATTGTCATATGTTCCAGATTTTTTTCAGCAGTTTTTCTTCGTCTAATTTTCAATATTTTTGCGGTTCCTTTTTCATTTTGGTTGATTTCTTTTTTATTATTTACATGTCCTTGGTTTTTTCTTTTCGTTTTTTTATTTACATTATTTACATTTTCGTTTTTGTGACTTGTTTTCTTTTTTACTTCGGTTTCATTTGTGTTGGTGCCCTGCGAAAATTTCCGTTGTTACTTTCATTTGGGGTTAGTTTTGTTATTTCTCTTTGTATTTGTACATTTATCATTTCTTCTAATCTTTTCCACATATTTTCTTCCATTGGTGTTTGTTCGATTGGTTTTCTTGTTTCCTCTTCCTCACTTCTATGATTTGGTGTGCTATTGTTAGTGTCTTGTTCTTTGTTTCTACTTTTTTGTGCTATTTGTCTTGTTTTGTTTTGATCAAATGTTTCTCTCTTTTTTTCATGGTTTTTATGTGTGTATCTGCAATTTTCCCCATACCAGCATTGTCCTCTCTGTTCCCAGCTGCAGTAGTTGCTTTCTTTTTTATTGTTTTGCGTGTGTATATATTTGCATTTGTCCCCATATCTACAGTTTCCATTTATTTGCCATGTACAGAATATGTTGTTGTCATGGCTATCTTTACACTCTTTATATCCACATTTTTGTCCTTGTAAGTGTGTTTGACATATTGTTCTGTGTTCAAAATTGCATTTGTTTTCAAATTTACAGTATTTGTTTTTTGCGAAGTAGATGCATACTTTTCTTGGTTCTTTCCTTTTTGGTGGTGTGTCTTGATTGTTGACGTTGGCTTCGTTGTTTTTTTTGTTCATACCTTCATTTGTTTTTTTCATGCATCTGTTGCTTAGTTCAAGGTCTATTTCCAATGTCTTATTCACTTCTTCTATTTCAGTTATGTGTGCTTTCATTTGTGTTATCTCCTTCTGCATTTCTGAGTTCTCTATTATGTTGTTTTCCATGGTATTATTCGTGTTACTTATTTGAGTATTTTTTTCTTTAATCTTGTCTTCCATTGCCGACTTTTCTAAGATAACCCTTTCCATAATTTCTTGATACTGTTTGATTTCTGCTTTTTGCTTTTCTATTTGTTTTTCTTTTTTCTTCTTTTCTTCTATTGTTTTCTTTACATTGTGGGTGACCTCTATCATCTTCTCTTTTGCTGTTTCAATGTTTATTTCCTCCCATTTTATCTGTTGGTTCTTGCCCGTTATTTGATTAATTTCATTTATCGTTTGCGCCATTTCCTTGTTACTTTCTTTTAGTTTTGTAATTTCTTTTGTCAATTCTTCTACTTCTATGTTTTGTTTTTCTTCTATTGCTTGTTCATTGACATTTTCTTCTGCTTCATTTGATTTGTTTTTATTTACTTTTTCCTCTAGATCTTTATTTTTGTGTTTAGTTTCACTTAATTCCTTTTGCATTTCTTTGATTACATTTGCTTTTGCTTCTATTATTTTTGTTTGTATTTTCAGTTCAACTCTCTGTTCTCTTAATTTTTGTGTTTCATGTGTCTCCTTGGATGTGTTCTTTATAATTTGGTCTACGCTTTCTTTATTTCTCTCCATTTTTTCTTTTGGTGTTTCACTCTGTTGTCTTTTCGTATTTTCTGGTATTTCGTTCACTATCTCTGTTTTGCTGGTATGCATTTCCTTCTTTCCTTTGTTATGTTCTTTTTTCCCATTGTTTGTTATCCCTTTCTTGTCTTCTGTTATGTTTCTGTGGTATCTACAAACATATGTTTCATCTCCAGGGAATTCCTTTTTAACTTCTTCTTTTGTTGTATTGTCACATCTGTAGTGCCACCATCCATTGCATGCTCCACATAATACTCCTGATTTTATTACTTCTTTTGTACACCCTGGACACTTGCTGTCCTCTTTTTTTACAATTGCTGTTTTATCATCTTTCTTTTGAGTAGTTTGTGTGGCTAAATAAGGGTTTTTCTTTATGCCTTGGCTTTGACGTTGGCTTTTACTTCTGGTTAGAAATGATTTCGTACGTATGTCGTTTATCTTTATATTTTGCTCATTTTGCTCTAGGAACTGCTTTATTATTGGTAGATCAGTGTTTACAAATTCTTCTGTCATTGAGCCGTTTATCATTATCTTTGAAGTAGTTCTGTATAGATTTACTGTGTATTTGCTTTTTTTGGTTGTTAAATCTTTTATTATATAGGTGTCTTGCATTGTAATGTTTTGTGTATCTTTCTTGTGTGTTACTTCATAGCTTGTATCTTTTCTTTTCTCATACAGCGCTTTTATATTGTCTTTGATGATTTCAAAGGAAGTCGTACTCAGTGTAATTAAAATATTGTTCTCTTTAATTTCGACATTTATGGTTTGTCTATTGCATGCATTTTCTTTTTTTTGTAGTGCTTTTTCTTTGTTTAATTCAAAGTTTGTTATTATCTCTTTATCTTTTCCATACACCTCCCCTTTATTTCCGTTTTCCAAGCATTCGACATCGTTCATACCAATTGTTTGTTGATTTACGTTTATTATGTCTAGTTGGTCTAATTTATTCTCTATTTCGTCATCTTGCGAACTATCATCCATTCTGTGTTGTTTTTCTTTATTCATAATCCCGATTCTGTCTTCCTCTCTTCTTTAAAATCCACTTAACTTCTTTCTTTTCTTTTCCTTCCCAGCTTCCACTTTCCTTCCCAGCTTCCACTTTCTCTCACAGCTTCCACTTTCCTTCACCGCTTCCACTTTCCCTCACAGCTTCCACTTTCCTTCACAGCTTCCACTTTCCCTCACAGCTTCCACTTTCCTTCACAGCTTCCACTTTCCTTCACCGCTTCCACTTTCCTTCACAGCTTCCACTTTTCCTCACCGCTTCCTCTTTCCTTCACCGCTTCCACTTTCCTTCACCCCTTCCTTCTCAGCTTCCACTTTACTTTCCTTCACAGCTTCCACTTTCTTTCACAGCTTCCACTTTCCTTCCCAGCTTCCACTTTCCTTCGCACAGCTTCCACTTTCCTTCACAGCTTCCACTTTCCTTCTCACCGCTTCACACTTTCCTTCCCAGATTCCACTTTTCTTCACCGCCTCCACTTTTCTTCTCAGCTTCCACTTTCCTTCTCACCGCTTCGCACTTTCCTTTTCAGCTTCCACTTTTCTTCTCACTTTCCTTCCTTCTTTCCCACTTTCCTTCTTCTCAGCTTCCACTTTCCTTTTTCTTTCGACTTTCTTTCTTTCTCAGCTTCCACTTTCCTTTACAGCTTCTTCTTTCCTTTAGCTTTACCTTCTACTTTACATCCAACAGCTTCCACTTTCCTTCCGCTTCCCCTTCTTCTTCTTCACCTTGTCTTTTTATCCTCTTTAATCACTTTAATCACTAACTTAATTTAATTTACTTAATTAAAAACAAAATTGTTTTCTTGTTCTGATAAATGTTGCCTCGCTGTCTTGCCTCGATGTAATAACGCGATTGTCTAAAACCAAATGACCATAACAGTCACGCACGGACAATTTCGCCCTATAAATACTGGCGTAAAGTTCGATCGCCCCTTTCTTCGTTTCAACTTTGTAAACAACGTTTGTATATATTGTTTACAGAGACCGAAGTCACGAATCAAAGAACGAAAGAAGACACAACTCAGAAGATTAATAAAATATAAGTAAAAATTTATAAAAACACTAACATCAATCACATTCACTCACTACCTTACTACACAACATAAAATCATGCCACGCACCGAACCTACCAAAAAACACCTCAACAGTGCCAAACTCGACCCCCTAGCTCAACCACAATCCACATCCAAAATAACACAATTCGATACCGACAAAACACTAACACTAGATCAATGGGACTCCCAACCACTACTGTCCCTCCAACTCAAATGTAACGCCTTATCCCTCATCGAAACTGGAACCAAAACAACCTTAGCCAAACGAATATACCAACACCTCAACCCCACTTCTTCGCTGCCAACTCAAATCAACACAAATAATGACATTCCACAACAACAACCTGCCGAAAATATCCCCACAAACGAAATCGCCTCACAAAACTCAACAGAATACCTTCGAACAGAACTTCACGAATTAAAAGAACTGCTATTAGCCCATATATCATCACAACAAAAACCCTCCGAAACATCAAACCCTCAGCAACCGCAACAAAAACCACTGCAACATAGCCAACCACAATTCCTACCTCCCACGCCACAAGATATAGACTTCACCAAACACCACCAAACATCGTCGCACGCAACACCAACCACAGCACAATTTAACATCAATACAAACAACACACGCATAGAACCCAACAACCCTTATACACCTCCGGCAATCACACTCAAAACAATGACCAAAGCAAAACAACGTGAGTACATTGAATTTGACAAACTACTTGCCCAACCAATCATCTCCCCGGATAACGAATTTAACTTAGAAACAGACGAGAACATTAAATTAAAACTAAAACAAAATAAAAATAAACATAAAATACGAGACCTCTGCACATGGATGTGCGCCTGGAACATATACACCCAAATTACCCTCCACTTTTTCCCCGAACAACACTACCAACTCTTCAGCTATCTAAAAATATTCTGCAACCTCACCCGCCGATATAAATCTGAATCGTGTTATAATTACGACAGAGCACAACGCACCCAACTAGCAACACAAAACGCACTACCACACGCCATCGGGACAGCAAAATGGGACAAATTAAACGACGAACTTTATCAATGCTTTCTAATCGATAACAAACTCCCAATCTGCTACCAATATCATACATCAGGACATTTCGCATCATCATGCCCACGCGATCCAAACCGAGAAAACCGAATTCCATTCAACCGCACCTCATCAAACAACACTTCACCCATACCAACAACAGACAGCATACGCACAAAACCAATCTGTTTTCGTTACAACAAATCAGGGAACTGCAACAAACCTCCCTGCCAATTCGCCCACACATGCTCTAAATGCCAAAAACCTGGACACCCTGCATACCGTTGCCAACCCACTGCAAACTCAACTTTTCGGCCATAACTTCAACCCACTTCCAACTCGAGTTAATACCCCTGTAAATATTGAAAAATTTATTGACGCTCTTCAACATCACCCAGATCGCAACCTGGTAGACTACCTCCATGACGGGCTCCGCAACGGCTTCGACATAGGTTACACAGCTCCGCACACCGCCACACTACCAAAAAATCTTCTCTCTGCCACAGCTCATATCACCCCAGTCACCCAGGCTATCACAAAAGAACTAGAACGCGGTCATACATCAGGCCCCTTTGTAACACCACCAATCCACGACCTCCACTGCTCACCCCTGGGATCGAGGGAAAAGAAGGACGGCACAAGACGTCTAATAATGGACCTCTCACAACCAGTAGGCTCCTCAATCAACGACGGGATAGCAAAATCAGATTTCCCAGTAAACTACACCCACTTTGACGAGGCAACAAAGATTGTCAAAACCGAGGGAAAGAATTGCCTAATGAGCAAAATCGACATCAAACACGCCTTCCGCCTCCTCCCCGTAAAACCTGCGCAATGGGTCCTCTTAGGGATTTGCTGGCTGGGATCATTTTTTATCGACACACGACTTCCTTTTGGACTGAGATCATCACCATCCATCTTCAACAAATTTGCTGACGCAATATGCTGGATTATAAACCAGATCTTTAACATTAAAAACATTATTCATTACTCAGACGACTTCTTCTTAGTTAGCTCACCTAACATCGACCAGGCACAGAACGACCTTAATACAGTCAAATCAGCATTTAAACATATCAACGTACCCATAGCACTAGACAAACTCGAAGGTCCCAGCACCACAATAATATACCTAGGAATATTAATTGACTCACATAACATGACAATAAAAATACCAGACGATAAAGCAACCGGAATTCAAGAGACTTTGCCCCTTTGGCTTAACCGACGTAAATGTACAAAACGCGAACTACTCTCACTAATCGGTAAACTATCATTTTTCAGCAAAGTAATACAACCAGGACGAATATTTCTACGTAGACTCATCACCCTATCCACAACCGTAAACGAACTCCATCACCACATAACAATTAACAAAGAAGCTCGCCTAGACATTAAATGGTGGATAAAAAATCTCCCACTTCTCAACTCACACTCAATCATATTAGACCCACAACTAACAAAATCAATCGACATAGAACTCTTCACCGACGCATCATCCAAGGGGTTCGGAGCATATTACAAAGGGGCCTGGATACAAGGGATGTGGCCAACTGAGTTAAATGAAAAATCTATTGACTTTAAAGAGCTTTTCGCCATATACGCTGCATCAATTACCTGGGGGAAAAGGTGGAGGGGGAAAAGGATACTTTTCTTAACCGATAATGAACCAATATGTAAAATATGGGAATCTGGCACATCAAAATCTAGTGAAATAATGACTTTGGTTCGCCCATTACATTTATTTGCAGCAAAAAATAATTTTTCCATCTCGTTTAAGCATATAAGGGGAAAATATAACATTGTAGCTGATGCACTTTCTCGTTTTCAGGACAGGAGATTCAGAGAAGCAGCACCACACGCAGATCGCAGGCAAACATCAATACCACAGCAGCTATGGGAATACAACAACTGTCTCACCTAATGAACGACCTCCTGGACAAGCATAATCTGGCACCATCGACAAATGCAAACTACAAAGCGGCCTTCAACACGTACCTCCGATTCTGCGAACTACACAACATTGCTACAACACCCCTGAACGAAAACACGATAATGCTCTTCTGCACCGACCTATCTACGCGTAACAGTTACTCCTACATAAAAACACATGTTGCCGCAATAAAAATGTCAACACACACATAAAACATCTTCTAAAATGGCATTTGCAGCAGACAGCGAATTCCGAAGGACCAAACGGGAAAAATGCGAATATTTTTGAAGCATAATAAATGGAGCTCGGCGTGGGAAAGCGTCGTCTGAGGGGAAAAACTGAGCCCGGGAAATCCCCATCCACACGTGCTTAAAGCTCAGACTCACACACTCGCACAATGCCGGCCATTAAACACGCATTCTTTGGCCATAGAAATTTATAGACCAGAAAGGAAAGGCGACGGAGAAAGTGTGAGAGCGAGTGAAGTAGGGAAAGTTGGGACGGGAAATGTGGGTAGTGCGAAATGTGTCGCGCAGCGAGTCGCGCGTTTTACTTTCACTCTCGCCGGAACTTTCATCCAAGGACATGGAGCAGACAGGACCTCGCAAACCACTAATGGCGAGACCCAAAAACAAAAGGATACATGCATTTTATACCCTCACAGCGGGTATTGTGGATATTTTAGATCAGTAAGCTATAAATATCTGAATAGTGTTATTTTGAACAATTAGCGGT
>JAUOBW010276874.1:0-10743 GCA_032360285.1 Lepidozona retiporosa | reverse complement strand
AGACTACTGTTATTGTCTACCGATCTTGATAAATAGCGATCTGGAAAGACACCTTTAAATATAATATACACAATTATATTGCTTGTCGTCAAAGAAACTATTTCTTTCACAAATCTTGTCCTTTTATTCGCTAATAGATATTGTTTTAAATTTAAATATCAATGAAAAACTTAATACGAGTGTCGCCAATCGAAATCGATGTATAGGTTTTTTCAGACTTGATCAGTTTACTTTCGTACGATTTACGGTATGTTAAAGACTCTTACTTATACAAAAATAAAAATAAAAGTAAATTTCCCGTGGAAAAACTCCCAGTCTAGTGATTAAATCTGTTCCGCAAAATATTTTTACTAACCCAGGCACTACCCCATGTTTTCCACCGACCCCTTAAATATATTATATACCTACCTATAGCATAAAATAAGATTTTATAGGTTTAGGATTAAATATTCCATAAAATACCAAAATACTTTGATATTTAAAGGCTATTGTAAGCAATTAGAAAACTAGGAACTTTAGGAATATTTATTATTATCTTGCTGTTTTTTTTTACAAATCGAGTGGAATGTATCATTCCAAACTATCACTTATTAAGTACTGACAACTAAAATACTTTTTATTGAGCTATACATGATATATTTGCATTTTCAAATGTTTTTAAAAAAATCGTACCCTACGGCTCCACAAGTGTTCTGAGATTTAACCTGTTATTATAATTTTTAGAGCTATAGAATTTAGAGCTTTTAGAATTTAGAATCTTAAATTTAATGTAAAAACAACACATTCATTGCTGCATAAAGAGAATAGGCATAATAGTTCGTTTTATCATGAAAACTGTCATGTATATAATTAGTTTGCGCGTCTAAATATCGGTCAAAATGTCTGATTGTTGCTAATTGTTCTGTCTAGGATTTTCTGAGAACTTTTTCTTTTCGATTTTTAAGAGCAAATCCTATATCGACTTACCTATTTTTAAAATTCGATTTTAGCGATTTAAGGATACATATATTAACATATTTCTATGTTGGACGATAGAATTGTATTTAATCTGTTTATCAGTGTTTTGTATTTTAGAAAATGTATTTTCTGGGCCGAAATTTGGGTAAATCGCTATCTTTAGGCCTTGATTCTTGCGTCTCCCAATTAACTTCCATAACTCGAGAAATCTAAAAATCTTTTAATGGCTCCTCTCTAGAAACTAGAGGTGTTTTCTTGATATTTCAAAAGCGTTTGAAAAGGTTATATATCAAAGGTATTTTTTTAAATTGAAATCTAATGGGGTTGATGAAAAAGCGTTTAAACTTTTACAGAACTACCTTTTGAATCGACAACAGAGAGTTCTACTAAATTGTTATGTTAAATGCTTTATCTTGGTTAGGTGTAAATGCTGGCGTACCACAAGGCTCTGTTCTCGGTCCATTGTTATTTCTAATTTATATAAACGACCTCTCCGATAATCTAAATTCTACATGCAAATTATTTGGTGATGACACGTCCCTTTACTCAACCGCACTTAAATTCGATGAATTCCACAGAACTTTAAATGCAGATCTAAACACAATTAAGGACTTTCTAGTGGAGATTGTTATTCAATCCAGACCTAAATAAACAGGCCACAGAGGCCGTTTTTTCAGGCAAGAGCAACCCAGTTGTACACCCAATCTTAATGTGTAATGATTCCCCTGTCTCAGCCAAACCTGTGCAAAAACATATTGAGTTAACCCTTGATGAAAAGCTTAATTTTCATGCTCAAATTGAAGTTGAAAAAAACGAAAGCTCTAAAGGGGATTGGACTTATTAGGAGACTGTATCACTACTTACCTCGCAAATCTTGGCTAGTTATTTATACATCTTATGTAAGACCACACTTAGATTATTGTGATGTAATTTACGATCAGCCTCACAATGAAAGCTTTAGTAGGAAATTGGAATCCATCCAGTACAATGCTACAGTGGCAATTACAGGAACATCTCGACTTAAGTTATATCAAGAACTAGGAATTAAAAGTCTTCGTCGAAGGTCTCGTAGATTAGTTTATTTTTATAATATTGAATCTAAAAACTGGCCTATTTATTTTTATAAGTTATTACCTAACAGACAAATATCTCACAATCCTCGACGCGCTGAAATATTTCGCGAGTATTCCTCCCATTCAGAATATCCTTCTAATGCACTCGATCCGGATATACGTAGTTCCTGACACTATTAATCCACTTTGTGGCTGTAATATTAAAACTGAAACAACCTGTCACTATCTCCTGCACTGCACTTTCTTCACAAACGTCCGAAAAACCATCCTTGGCAATATTGTTCAAATAATAGGGTCTGTATAAAATATGTCTGATGATGATCTTGTTAAGCTCCTTTTGTATTGTAACTCTTCGTATAACTTATAAACAAACTGTAAAATCCTTAAATGCACTATCGTTTATCTTAAATCATGAGAAAGGTTTGATATGCCCCTGTTATAAGTTGCACTTTTTATTTTTCATGAATTTATTTAATACAATAATACAATAAATTTGCGTTTATAAATAGAAAAAAAAAATAAAATCAAAAAATAATTTATTTCAGTTCTGAGAAAATGCAGTTTATCAAAGTGTTTATCAAAGTTATTATAGAATAATTATTTGAAGATATGCACTATTTTTATGTGTTTCCTATGAACTAAATATAAAATAAAAAACCCGTGTGTTCCAGTAAATTTGGCAATCACAAAGCCTTATACTATATATGGTGGATAAACCAAATATATTTTACATATGGCTTGATTTACACTATGTACTGTCACGGGAACGAGATATTGGTTATGGATAAAATAACTGTTAAGCAACTGGTTCGACAGTCTAACAAAATCTTATGCACATGTTTTGTGCGGTTTTCAGACGACCTTTAAATGATTTGTTGAGGCCTAAATACCCGGAAGAACATGCAAAGTCAAAATGAAGTTGAATCCGTGCTTTTCAAAGAGAATATTTTAAAGCTGGAGTTAAACAATTGAATAATTAAACACGTGTCATCTGCTTGTAGAAGCAGTTCATAGTCTAGAGCTTGTTTCATAAACATAAATCAAAAACAAACGTTTGATCCCTGGGGGACGCCACATATTACTATTTCTTTATCAATTTTAACTCTAAATTTCCGATTTGAGAGATAGGACTTGAACCAAAAAACTACATTTTCGGAAAAAAGCATTGACTCTAGTTTCTCAAGCAAAAAATGTGATCTATTGTGTCAAAAGCTTTTTGAAGATCTATAACAATTATTCCGGTGGGATAACTTTTTTTCAAAACCTTCTCAAATATTTTTATGAAGATATGACAAGTATTTATCAGTAGGAAACCCTTTTCGAAACCATGAATTTATAGATATATTTTTTTCTTGGATACAATTAACTATAAATAAATTGATCTGTAGTTTTTTGCTTCAGCTCTTCAGTTTTAATTCCTTTTTTGAATAATGGAGTGATTTTGGCATTTTTGCAGTCAACTGGAAACACCTTTGTCCCGTTAGAGACATTAATTGTTTGTTTAAGTGGTTTTATAATAGAGGCACATCCATCCTTAATAAACAAAGATTAAATTTCATCAATGGATTTATTCGATTTTAAATTGTTTATGATGTTTTCTAAAATATCTTCAGTTCTACTCTCCAAAAGTCAAACCTTTTTTAAATCTATTATAAAAATTGGAGGTTGATTCGTTATTATAAATATTCGATGCTCTAGGAAAGAGACTCAACAGGTTTGTAGAAAGGTTTCCAAAATAATCTTTAAAAACATTATCAGTGTGAAAATGACCAAAAACAAAATTATTATCTTGCTTTATACAAAAATTTGATTGAGATGTTTTTTTAGATTTTGTAACTCCTATATTTTTCAACGATTTCTACATTTTCATTTTAACTGAATAAAATGTTTTTTTTTCTGTTGACAGTTTTAAGAGCATCATTTCTAGCCATTTTAAATAGTTATTAGTCTGCATCAGTTTTGGTTTTTTAAAATTGTTTGTGTAGTGTACGGTGACTCCCAATTAATCCATATAACTCATGAAATTTCGCATCACTTGATGGTTCCGTTCTTGATGCCAGAGGTGTTATTTTTTGTTATATCAAAGGAATTTGATAAAGTCTAGCATAAAGTCTAGTTATTTTAAATAACATTTTTTAAATTCCATAAACTAGAGCTGTTTTTTTGTGTAAATTATTTGCTGATGACACTTCTCTTTTCTCAAAGGTTTCTAATATAATTGAATTTGCATCAAAATTCGATAAAGATCTTGACAGCATAAAGGAATTTCCATGAAATTGTATTTTAATCCTGTTCGAAATACACAGTCGATAGAAGGGTTTTTCTTATAAGAAAAATCCTGCTGTACATCCCAATTTATTGTTTAATCAGGTTCTAGTAATATTCGAAGTAAAAAAAATGCATTACGAAATCCACAACTTTTAAATTTGTTACGCGAAATACCATCAAGTTCTAACTACTATTTTAACACATTTTTACCCTTTTTTTATTAAAGAATGAATTGGGTACCAAACTCCGTAATTCTGAAACTGTGTCAATATTAAAAACATCTTTACTGAAACCTGAACCTATTTTTAATATACTAGATCCAAGAGGTCTCGAATTACTTACACGTCTTCCTGTTAGACTCAGTCATCTGAGAGACCTTTAATTTACAACTTTCTTGATGGTATAAATCCTCTCTGTACTATCTTTTCCACTGTTCACTCTGTACTAATATCCTTAAAACACTTTTTGATAGTGTAATGACCAATGTTAAATTTATCTGATGGAAACTTAGCTAAACTCCTTTTATACGGCGCTTCTTCATACTCAGTAAAGTAACGCATCAATTCTGAAATATATAATATTGCTTACCTCAAAACATGATAAAGGTTTGAAATACCCCTATTATGATTTGTTGACTCATATTCCCTATCACAAAATCGCTTATTTATATTCATTTTTCACCTCATTTTACATGGTACCTGTCCACACCGGTAGGTTTATTTTTCTACGGTGAAGATTGAATAGTCTTGTATTGTTTTTTCGTTCATGCATTTGTTTGTGTTGATTGATTAGAAAAAACAACCTTTACACAACTTTTAAAACGCAAATAAACCTTTAAAAGTGATTTTTTAGCAATTTTTTTTCTGAAAATGAACCGTTAATAACTTTGGATCCAGACGTCAGATTTTGATTCTGTAAACGCCATTCGAACATATATGTGGCATTCGGGTTCTAAGGGTTAACAAAAACAGTAATATTGTTAAAATTTATTGAAATGGACAGCAAATGGACAGCATTTAACCAAAATTACTTAATTTCATCTATTTCATTAAAAAATAACGCAATATAATAAAATTTTATTTTTCATTTAAAACACAAACAGGCAAATACCTTTTCAACATACTGGTGTCGGTGAACTTGGTGTCAGCGACCATCACTCGCTAGTGTATACCATGCTAACAAGTTAACCTTATATTGACCTTAATCAAAATTTTACTAGCACATTAGATTTTCACGCTCCCCTGAAACCAAAATCGTTCTAGGAAATAATTTGCCACATGTAACTAAAATGATGCCTAAGGTAATGATGAAACGATCGCGTTTGAAAAAGTGACAAAAAGACAGGAGGTAATATTCCTGTGACCATGCTACAAATAGTCAATAGAAAATTACATTCGCTGTCTACCTCATTGACTAATTGCTTTAACAATTGTTTGACGACAGGTTGTTTCCCAGATGAAATGGAATGGGCACATATTACTCCTGTCCACAAAAATGATATCACAACGGATAAGTCCAACTATAGACTTATTAGTATATTACCAGCTTTTTCTAAAGTCTTTGAACGCCTTGTGTATACTCAACTTTTCAAGTTATTTGAAACCAAATGTTCCAAATTTCTCTGTGGCTTCCGAAAGCGAAATAGTACCCAACATGCCCTATTTAACCTTCTCAAGGCGTGGCAAGATGCGCGTGACCATAATCAAAAGGTTGCTGCTATTTTGATGGACCTATCCAAGGCCTATGACACTCCTCCTCATGACCTACTAATAGTAAAATTAGCTGCTTTTGGGGTGGAATATAATAGCCTAAAAGTTCTACACAGCTATATTTCTAATAGGAAACAACGTGTTCATACCTTAGTGAATGGTTGCTAATAGTGCTTCGTCTCAAGGGTCTATTATTGGCCCCATTCTTTTTAATATATTTATAAATGATTTGTTTATGTTTGTTTACGAATCAATAATTTGCAATTTTTCACATGATAATACCTTATCAGCTTTTGATAATTGTACCCAGAGTTTGGTTGACATAGTTTTAAAATGGTTTAATTGTAATTCAGTTTTTGATCATCGGAGACAAGAGTGTAGATGAGTTGTAAGTATATTTGTAGATGGGATGACTATTTAAAACACATATACTGTTAAACTTCTTGGCATGACTCTTGATAGTAAGCTTAATTTTCTACCCCAAGCTGAATTAATGTGCCAAACTGCTAATCGACGGACAAACACTCTTAACCGAATTCGTTTTTATATCGACTTTGAAATTAGGGAATGCGTTTATACTCTCGATTTTTAATTACTGTCCCTTAATTTGGATGTTTTGCATCAAAACTGCAAATAACTTGATTAACGATAGTCACAAGAGAGCATTTTGTGTAAATTTAAATGATTATTTAATAACATTTGAAGAGGTTTTAATAGCGATATGATCGAGTTATCTACACAATAGAAATCTTGAACTTCGACGGATCGGGCGGAAATTTAAGGGTGGATCGCGAATTTTACCCAAAAATAAGCGGATCTGCGGATCAAACAAGCGGCTCACGGCTTATTGTATGGCCATATTACGGATCTTATGGCCATATTACGGATCTTATGGCCATATTACGGATCTTATAGCCATATTACGGATCTTACGGCCATATTACGGATCCTAATCTTTTAAAACATTGTTTAATTTATACACACGTTTATTTCTAAAAGAAATGAGTCAATAAATGTTAACCTTTAGACTCCGCTGTATTTTGGGGTGGTCAGGTACTGCGCGCGCACCATTTTTAGGCGAAAACATCAGTTTCACGTGTCGGGTCATAAAATCTGAACCGGTAATTATTATGAAAAAACCAAATATGTTCTGAAAAGAGGAAATAATAGGCTTTCCTATAAATAAAATATAAATATTTCAAATTACACACTATTATACTTTTTTTTATAGGATTTTAGGTTGAAAAAAATTAAAAATATTTTTTTTTTCACTTTTTTGTCAAAAATTCAAACATTTGAGAAAAAAAATGGTGGAAATTCATTTTCAATGCATTATTTTGCATATTTTCATAAGTCATATACTACTAGATAATAAAAAAACCAAATATAGCATAAAATCATATTTGTAAATATCCCCATGGGGCATTGTTATATAGCGTTGTTTTATAAAAATGACTCTAAAAACACAATAAACTCAAAATGAACAGTATAACATCAATCTACTCATTCCCATCATACTCAGTCTCATCAGAAGAACTGACAGCAGCATATGTGGTCTACTATTACTAGACCAATTATTTTGTCACTCAGGTGGTGCACGTGCTCAGCCAGGACAACGTAAACCGCGTCCGCTTCCAGCAGGTACACGTTCTTGTACCGGTTCCGGCGGTAGACGACCGTGACTACACCGCGTGCTACATTTACTTTGCTGGCCGTTCTCGTATACGTGCCCCTTCCTTGCCCACGTGAATCAGACGACGATGATTCTTTACCATAATTTTCCGGTTGTGAAGGCGGGGGAGGAAGTCAATCAGGTAATTCAACGCGAACTCGGTCTCCGACTCAAACAACCATTCTTCACCACTGAATTCTCCTATAAAAAATGAGAACCTTTATAAACAACTGTGTGAGTAGAGACTACAGACTAAACTAGAGAAGCCACTCACTGAATATATATCTAAATAACAACAATATAAGCTGTCTAATGAAAGGTGAAATGAGCAAAACTGTCTGTGGTGCAAGATGTGGTGCAAGTGTTTTGTTTATATCCACACAGCATCTACCTGCATCAATTCTCACATCAAATCACATAATATTATTATAATGAACACTAAATTATACTTACTTAGTCTTGTAGAAGAGGCAGCTTGATTAGAAAACTCTAAATCAGAGTCTAAATCATCAAGAAATGCATTCATTTCATCAATTTCTCTAAATCACAGCACGTTTATGGAGCCATTTTTTTTCTCTGTTTTTCCGATTTTGACTTGCTCAAAGTCTGCTTTGTTATGGGCGTAAGTAGGGTGTATTATATATCGTTGGAAAGCTAGACTCAACGACTTTAACCATGACACCAGTATAAGCCGTGAAAAGCAAATCCATTTCGTTACCAGGACTTTAAACAGATCCCATTCTCAGAACGTACGTCGTACGTGTTTCGGAACGTGTGCTCCACGTACGGCGTACGTGTTTCGGAGTCTAAAGGTTAATACAACACACACAAAACATAAAAAAAAAATATGCAAAAATTGAACGAAACTAGGGGCTAGAAATCAAATATGGCTTAGTCAAAATAAAAGGAAAAATATAGTGGACTTATTATATCAAATAAAAGTATAAATTGCAAAAAATATATATATATGAAAATACCTGGCAATATTTATTAGGAAAAAATTAGAAGTTGCAAATTGAATGAAGGTGAAAATTTAAAGATAACAAAGTCCAAGTGAAAAAAAAAAATAGTAAAACCTTGACACAAATACCAATACAACAAGTAAATCCTAACTCGGTCCCCGGAATTTAATATTATAGATTAAGTATCAAATAACCTGTAAAAACAAAATGCGACAACAAATCAGAAATACACATCAAGTCCTAAAGTCCTTTATTAAAATAAATAAAAACCTGCTTTTTAAATAACTTTAAAAAATATTTCAGGCCATTTTTGGGCTCAGTACCGAAAAATGAGAATTTTCAACACATGGCCATATGGGTCAAAATAACCCCTATAAGATCCTCTAACTTCATACAAAATTTCACAAAAATCTAACGTACGGTTTTGAGAAAAGTGTTGTTTTCGGTCCCAAAAAGACCATTTTTGGGCTCAGTACCGTAAAAAGAGAATTTTTTGTTTCATTTTAGGTCAAATTTTTTCCCTATTTGACTCGTTTCTTCTTTTCGAGCCTAATGGCCACCTGTCAAAATCCCTCTATGATCCTCTAACTTCATGCAAAATATTCAAATGTGTAGTTTTTGAGAAAATTAGAAAAGTGTTATTTTCGGTCACCAAATAACCATTTTTAGGCTCAGTACCGAAAAAAAAGAATTTTCGAAAGGTAGCTCAAAAGAAGCCCTATATGATCCTATAATTTTATACAAAATTTCAAAAAAATTTAACGTACGGTTTTTGAGAAAATTAGAAAAGTATTATTTTCGGGCTTAAATTGACCATATTTGGAATCAGTACCGAAAAACGAGAATTCGAGAGGTTAACTTCATGCAAAATTAAAAAAACAAACTAATGAAAGGATTTCGAGAACAATTAAAAAACGTTGAAAAAACCTTTTGGGGAAAGTTTAGGCTCTGTCACTACATCCCCTTTGGACCCTATGACTTCATCCACAATTTCAGAAAAAACTAATGAACGGTTCTTGAGAAAAGTGACCGGATGAACGATGAGAGGAATGGACAGGGGTGACTTCATAAAACCCCTCTCGGCTTCACCGGGGGTCCAATAATTACTAATAAGTATATTTTTTCCTCATTTATTTAATAATTTACACACTCAAATATAAAATAATACTATTTATAAAAAAATATAAATTAAAATTGTGAATACACGTTTTTATAAGCAGCTCACTTTGACTTCAGTATGGATTTTAAGTTGGTTAGTAAAAAATGTTTTGAGTTGCTTAACCCTTTAAGTGTCACTTTTTATAAAAATTTGCTTCTAAAGTAAGAACTATTGAGCGAAATGACTGCTTTGTTTCGATGCGAGAGTAGCAAAAATGATGCTCGATGGTCCAAAACTTAATAATGATTCTAGCGCACTTACCCCCGGTTGAAAATTCGTACAGGAAGTGCTCCAATTAAGGCCAAGTTTACACTACGAGAAAGGTGCGTAATAGTACGTACCTAACGCAAAGGAGTTGTTTAATCGTTGACCGTTTTGTCTGGGACTTAGGAACTAAGTTGCTTATATAAAAAACGTGTATTTTATTAAGTTGGGTCTAACCAAGAAAATTACTTGAAGTTGCTAAAATCCATTTTAAGTTTAATTTGCGGAATTATAACATCTTTACCGATAGAAGGGCTTCTGGTTTTAATTGTCTGGTTAGCTTTTATTCCAGCAGTTAGTTTTTCTTTTAATTGAGGAGATTCGACCATGGTTGCTTTAAAAGCGGCTGGGTATAAAGGGCCAGTCGCAGTGAGTCTTTGTATACAAAACTCGTGTAAAGATCTCGAGAAACTGTTAGCCATTCCAAGACTGGTCTCATCATGTAGAAGCTGTACAAGAACTGGCACGTATATTGACATCACACTGGAACCTAGCAAATAAATATTCACATTTATCATTAGGTATATCTCGAATCTGATTGGTTAATGAAGAGAAAATATATTCTATATCTTTAGGTCCACTTCTATTTCTCTTATATGTAAATAGTCCAGTCAATATAACCCGATAACTACCCAAACCTGGAACAAATTGCAACAAAAGGTTTTTTAATGGATTATGG
>JAUOBW010276763.1:0-10746 GCA_032360285.1 Lepidozona retiporosa | reverse complement strand
CCCGAAAAGCTCTCGGCCAATCAGATTGCTCGATTTTAAAAACCTTATATCTCAAGAACGGCTTGACCGATTTTGATCATTTTTTGCATGGTGATGTAAAATCATAGTAGGAACACACTAGTAAACTCCTCTAATGTTTGTTTGTTTGTTTGTTTTTGTTTTTTTTTTTGTTTTTAATTTTTTTTAATTTAGCTCAAATAGAAAAAGTAAGGAAATGCTATTTCTGTATTGTAAATATTTATTTTATTTTCAGAAATAAGGTGAATAAGGTGGATAAAGTGAATAAGGTGAATAAAGTGAATAAAGTGAATAAGGTGAATAAAGTAAATAAAATAAACAACCACCTGTTAAATAAGTTTGCTTTCTATTTCTATTTCATTTCATTTATCAATATCCTTCATGTTCGCTTATTGTTCTAGGTTCTTCTCGAGGTAGTTCAAAAGCTTGATTGGAAAGTTCTAAATGTTATAAATTCGTTCGGTATTGATGGCAAATATGAGGCTGATCGATTTGTGGAAAAGATGCCAAGATGCACTTGTCTTGCGAAGCATATTCGTCTGATTAAAGATCCAAAAAAACAAATCGAAATGCATCTCACAGAAAAACACAACGCAGTCAGGCAGATGGTAGCATTTACCAACCATAATGACAGCATTACGATCTTAAACCATCTATACAATTTGAAAAAAATCAACGGAAGTACGCCTACATTCCAAATCATATTTTTTTACGGAGCCGATTTCTTGTTATACCCACCTGCTAGTGTAACCAGGGACTTGATGAGTGTAGCTACATTTATTTCGATAGATCTTGCTAATTTGCACGAAGACGGATTTCATAACTATGTGAAGCAGCGGTTCCCTTCTGAATATTCACAATTCGTTTATTATTATGTTGACCGAATACCCATGTTGAATAATTCGTTTTACCAATATGACTATGAGTTAGTAAATTACTACATGAAACTCGATCGTGAATGTGAAATCTTTTCATATGATGACATTGAATTTTTTCAAATTGATCCGGATTGTAAACCCAGCCTAATGTATACCGGTGATAGCACGTACACAAACATGGTTGCGGTCAACTACGTTATTCATGCCGTGTATGTGACAGCGAAAACACTCCACACCCTCATCGAAAAGCATTGTAATGACCAACTTCCTGACAACGCTAACAAAACATTTTGTGATTACGCTCCAGTGAATCACTATGACAATGATCTCTATTATAAAGAACTCCACTTGATCCTGAAAAGTCTCGCCAACCCAGACCAGACTATCTCTTCATCCGTCCCCTGGGACACGTTAAATCGAGGAGAGATAGTGTACTATATACACTACTATGATAAAATAATACCTGCGAAGCGTATCGGGACATGGAGTTTAAGTCGTAATAATAGAAATCTATCAGATGAAGATATAATTAAAAAAACAAACATTCACTTTACCATGACTAATGAAACATGGCCTGTAGTAGAGAATGAAACATACTGCAGAACGGAATGTCTGCAGGGTTTTACAAAAGAACCATTTAAAGATCCATATTTGAGATCATGTTGTTGGGATTGTGTGGGATGCCCTTATAATAGTTATGTGATGAACAACACGTGTGTTACATGTGCTGGCCAAATTGCGAATGTGAAACTTTCAAAATGTGAAGACCTCCCTTTCCAAAGTGTAAATTACGCATTTGCACCATCAAAATACACTGTTTGTATGGTGTTCCTAAGTCTTGCATTAATCGCTGACGCAGCATGTATTGTGATATTTTTGCGACATAGACATTCGTCAATAATAAAAAGTGAACTTTTCAACCTCTGGATACCTCTGCATTGCGGTTTGATGTTATTTTTTCTCAGCATTTTCTTATTAATAGCAACGCCAAGTAGCTTAATATGCTTTTCTCGTGTTGGTAGTTATAGCTTGGCATACTTTCTAGTTTATTGCAGTTTGTTGTCGAAAACTATCAAGAACTTTCGAAACTACCTTGCACCTCAACCCGTTGACGTGTTGACAACAATGACAACGGTTGCATATATTGCTCCATTTGTTTTCGTGACGATATCGTACGTAGTGTTGTTTGCGGTTGAGAAAGAGACATTTCTTGATATCCTACTGAAATCTATTCCTGCTACATTTCAATATGCAACATGTGGGATTAATAGCACTTTACTGCAACGAGTGGTCCCTTACATTGTCATCATTATAATCCTATTTGTAAACGTTTGTCTCGCTGTCCCGATTTTATTTCACAAAGAAAATCACTATGAGCAGCGGTTCATCTTGGCGACGGTGATATGTGCGCTTGTTAGCATGACTTGTTTGGTGAGTGTGGACAGCGAGGTTGGTGTTGAATACGATTTGAACCATGCGGCGTTTTGTTTGGCTCAGGTGTATATTATATTGGTGTGCTTACTTTTCCATCGCTGCCTGATGCTGTTGAAAGAAAATGATGAGATAGAAGAGGAGATCATTGAAAACTAACTAAATATTTTCTCTGATTTTTAGTAAAAGATGTTTTAAGTTTAGAGGGAGGGAGGTAAACTGTAAATTAAAAAACTGACGCCTTAACTTTGGTAAAAATTATGATTAACTTAAAAAACGACTAAACCAACTATAGCGACATTTTTAGCTTACTGATTCTATGAATCTGTTTCGAATTCGTTTGGAGTAAAATAGCGGTATCTAAATTGTTCTTGCCTAGAATAGCCAAACTCAAATTATTTTCCAGTTGTCAAGATTGAGTCTACTGACCTTTGTGGCTTAAAATATAATCATGTGAGTCCGGCTTTTCTACAAATCGGCTCTAAATTATTCTTAAATTTTGCATGGTGTTTCTAACAGATCTCCAGATGAAATATATTTACCCAATTACAAACCTGAGCAAGCCCAAATATGGCCTGAGTAAGCCCAAATATGGCCATTTTGGGACCCAAATTAACATTCTTTCTTGAAAACAGTGGTATAGTTTTTTTAAAAAAATGCCTACTATATGCCATTTGTTGACTCGAAAATGTTCTATATTTGGTGACTGGTTGGAAAACGTGGGGTACCCCATGGTGTACCCCATATGGTGTACCTGATGGTGTAGTCTTTATAAAATGCGGACCACCGGAATTTGCACTATATAGTAGGGAAAAAATAAATACTGTTTTAAGATTTTGTCCAATTCCTTAATGTCGTGAAACCAACGAATTTAATTTCTCGCTTTGCTCTGAAAATTCATGCTAAAATATAGTATACTTATGACAAGTATGTAATAACTAAAATTTTGAGTGGGTTTAATTTCGGGGTTTAGCCATTTTTGTAAAATTTCCCGGGTAAGCCAAGAAAATTAATTTTTGAAGAATAATTCTTCTGGGAATAGGTTAATAAATCTCTTGATAGAACGAGTTGTCCCACTGGGATCAGACTACATTTCGTCCATTTACTTTTAGCAGATAGCGTAAAGTATTTCTTAATATTTATTTTCAATTTTAACAATGCCAGTATATACAGTAATTAGAGTTTAGCTCAGTAAAAGATGGATTTTAAATGGTATTATTTAATTTTTTGCCCGGACTGATTGCACATTTGGACAAAACCTACTAAACTATATAAGTTATATTTTGGCGAATCACATTATTACTAACAAAAAATTAATCTCGAAGGTATTCTAAGTTTGGGAATCAAGCAGAAAAAATTCATGTCTAATGGAGATTTTGGAAAGAATTGATATGAACAATAAATCAATGTTTAGTTTTCTATCAGATATATTATAACTATTAAAGTGCTCTAGTTTTAAAATGGATAAATATTCGGTTCATGCTAAATAAGTATATAGGATACCGCAACACATAATGCCTTAAATAACCCTTTTTTTCAATTCGGGTAAGCCGTTCACTGCAAGGTTGGTATGTTATGCCGTAAGACAAAATTTTATTTATAGTGTGATTTTTCATGAATTTAATTTTGGTTATGCGCGGTTCAATTCTTTCCTGTACCCACCCACCTTTCCCGCTGTTTTGGCCCCGGGGATGGGGATTCTTCCCGAAGATTTTGCCCCAGGTGTAGGGAGTGGGGACAATTTAAATTTTAATTTAACCCAAAAATGACATTTTTATATGTGTAAATCAATTTCTTTGTTTGTTAAACGCCGTTTTAATGAAAATTTATTCCCCATTAGCCATTTATTTGGCTATTTAATGCATAAAATTTATATTACTACAATACTGAATTCTACCACTGACGTTGACCACAGGGGTGCTGATTCTATCACAAAAATCCCCATATCCCCAGGGGAAAACAATTGAACCCCGCATTGCGACCGTATATGAAAAATATTTTAAAGAATTATTATTTTCTTAAGGTATAAAAGTATTATTATGAGTCTTCTGCCACCTTAACAAAAAGTAATAATTTGACGTACAAGATGCATATGTCTAGCCGATCTTCCAATATCTCTGTGCCGGCCCTAAACCATGTAACACGGCAAAAATTATTCAAGATATTAAGGTAAAAAATGTTTGTTATGTTTGTTATTAAAAACCGGTCAAACGCACATGGATTATCTCGATAATAACCCAACTGATGGAGAGCAGTCAGTAAATTTAAAGAAAATTATATGTCACGTGTATAAATACACTTGGTAGAGAGATGTTTAAAATAACGACTTAAACTATTTTAAAACACATAAAACACGTTTAATATTATTTAAATTTATAATATTTAATCTTTATTACCTTTTCTAAAGGTGTTTAATGCTTTATAATGCTTTTAATCTAAAATTTTGAGGTACCCCATTAGGTACACCATATGGGGTACACCATGGGGTACCCCACGTTTTCCAACCAGCCATATTTGGTACCATACTGGCACCGAAATGTTTTACCAGAAACAACATTTTTTAATTTTCTCGAAAACAATGCTATATTTTTTGGACTACCGTTGATAGGTCCTCTAGTTTCACTTGTTTTCAATCTGTACCATGGTTCCATCCATGGAACCACTCAAACGATTTTTCCTAATTTTGAAAATGTGGAAAAAGTCACTTATTTTTGAAGAAAAAATCTTGTCACCCAAAAATCAGCAAAAAACAATATTGACAAAAATCAGCAAAAGACAATATTGACAAAAATTACGTTTTTGCATAATGGTAGCAGGTATGGTTATCTGACGTCATAGCCTGAAAAGGCTCTAGGCCAATCATAATACTCAAATTTCAAAATTATATAAGTTCTAAACCGCTTGACTGCTTCTGATCAATTTCAATGTAAGACTATAAGTGATCACATTCACTATGTTATTGATGACTCCAAAGTTCTGGGGCCTCACCCAAAATGGCCGTTCATTAAATTTTTTAAATTGTTTACGTGAAGTTAATAGAGAATATCCTAAATCATCCTGCAAAAATAGCATTTATAGAAATTCAATCAGTTTGCTTGATTTTAAAAATTTATATCTCCAGAACGACTGGATTATTTTCAATAATTTTTAGTATAAAATTTCAAAATCGATTCATGATTTGAAAAAAAAAATAAATAGAATTGTCCAACCTTTTACGTGAATTTGATTCACTAATTTCACTAAAAAAACCATAATCACTTGACATAATAAAATAAGTATACAAACTACGAGTCGGTAAGATTTCTCATCCTTGATCCTGTATATAGCCCAAAATTCTTTGGACGGATCAGAATGCATGAAGTTTAGATATGTCCATTCTGCGAAACCATACTTAGGTAGAGTTATGTTAGAGGCTTCTTTAGATCCATATATGTACAATTGCAGGAAATTTTCCTTTTTTGGTACTAGGACAAATTATTATTTTTTTCTTTTTTAAAAGATTTTGCATTTTAGAGGTCTAGATTCTTTTGGTCCACAAATTATTGTTTTTTTAGTTAGTACCAGGGCCAAAATAATTTATTTTTAATTGAAAGTAACGTTTTTAAATTTTCTTGATATAGGATATATTTGTTTTTAAATTTTGCATGATGTTAGAGGCGCATAGAGGAGACATACTTTTTACCCATATAGGAGCAATAATTATTGTTTATTTGGGAGGGTAAGCAACATTTTAACAATTTTCTGCAAAACCATACAGAAACTTTTTTTAAAACTTTGCATGTTGGGGACCGAAAGAATTTATTTTATTATCAAAAAAAATGTTTTTTAATTTTCTTTCCTTTTATTGGGCCAATTACGGACTTAAAAACAGTGTTTTATATTTTTTTCCCCAAATTTTGCATGATGTTTTGAAGTGCTGATATATTTATTGTCTCTTTTGCGAACCAAGACTCTATCTCAGGTCGATTTGTTCCACTTGCAATATTACCTGAAAAATGCAATAAATTTTCACAAATTGGTTCTAAAGGGGCTCTTTTGGCAAGTATTACAATTTATTTTGCCATTGTACAAGTGACCAAATTTCAAATTCTCTACACTAACAGCTTTCATTTAAAGTCATTTTAAAATCTTTGGTAATATTGTTGTTCCATTGTTTAATAATTCTCGAGCAAAAGATGTTTAAACACGTTACTTACATTACTTCACAATTTTTTAATGATAAAATGCTCACATTCGTATATTTAATAACACATTTCCAAAACGAAACTACTTTTAACGTGTTTACACGATAATTCAAGGCGATATTTGCGGCCGAACTGCACATAGTGTTTAGCTTTCGTGTGGAATTGACAAATATATATTTTTTTTATGTTTCCAATTCCGTGACATTGATATAATTTCTGGGCCCCTAAAAGGAGAAAGGTCCTACGGATTCTTGCTTGTCCGTCCAAGCTTATGTTTGTCTGTCTGCTTTTTTCCTGCTACTGCTCTAAGGATTTTTCGGATCATTTGCAATATATGTTATAAAAGTTATAGAACGCAATTTCTGAAATTTTATAAGTGACCTGGAATGATCCAAAATTGGACCGTTCATAAATTAACAAAGATAGATTTTTTAAATAGTCTGCTTTACGTTAGCAGAAATGATTCTCTATTATTCAGAGAAAACGCTGTGTCTGAAAACAAAAGTTCTCTCGACCATTCACATTGGCTGATTTTCAAAATATTTTATCTCCAGAACAGCTTGGTCGTTTATCATATATCTTTATGATGATGTAACTCAGCAATAGTGTTATAAAAAATCAACATGATCATACCCATTTTAAAAATTTAATTTATAGAGTGATACGACTATTTCTTAATATATTTTTCTATAATGATGTCAAACTCTTTAAGAGAGAACTTTTAATATATACCGAACGGTTTGACTGTCCCTAAGGAAAAAAAGAAACATTAAAATTTATTTATACATAGTTATAAAAATCTATTATCATTATATTTATTTTCTTTTGTTTTATTTATTGTTAAACTTGCTGTGGTGTTATTGTTGATAAAGTACTTCCATATTTTTTTCCATGGTCGGAAAAATTGGTCCGTACTCAACGTTTTTGTTAAAATCAGCAAAAAAAATATTTTGGAGACATGTGGATTTGAATAAAAGTGATTTTTGAGTACTTATTTCGAGCATAACTTGAGAATCGTTTGAAATTTTTCTAAAAAATAAAAAAAATTCTATGATAATTTGTCATGCTCTTTCATATGACCCTAACTTGATTTTACAGTGTGGGATCCCTTTAATATCAGGGTATGATATTAAGAATTCTTATATTTGGCTTGCCAACAAGCAACACGTTTGCGCAAACCTTTAGAATAACATTTATTGGCTTCTTTTAACAATACTATTTCACAACTATATATTTTTATCTTATTTCCAAATATAATTAGCATAGTACCTACTAAGCACAAAATTATTCATTTGAATACATATTATGACTATTTTATATTGAAAAGCAATTACTTTTTTATGAGTTTTTATACCATTCTGCACATATTGTGTAATTTTAGCAGAAATAAGAATCAAATTACTGACCAAATTTATTTAAAAGCTGTGTAGTATTGATAGTTATCATAAAAAATAAAAAACATTGCAAATGTGTATGTTATAAAATAAATATGGGCATATTACTGAGTTAAAAACTCCCTGTACGCAACAGAGATTTCTATACAAACTTGGCAATAAAAACCAGATAGATGCTTTAAGTGTTGGGAATTTTTGTTTTCTCGTCACTTGATTAGTCCTAGTAACATAATATAATGAAATTTTTCAAAATTGTGATGATCAAAAAAAATTGTTTCTCTTTTCAATTTGAGCGGATTTGACGCAAACCACCCATTTGCAGATTTTAAATGGATTGGAATATTTCCGTTTTTATAAAGTTTGATAAAATTTTCTTAAAAAACATACATATGACTTTGCTTTTTTAACTAACTCACCATCCATTCGTTTTAAAAAAAATTATGTTAATTATATGCTGGTCTTTCAATTTATTTTTTGGAATGGAAATAATCGCGTCATTCTATATCAAGTTGGAGCTCTGTATCCGAGGACATTTTTCTGAAAATTTAAAAAAGTATTACCTGTATTTTTACTATATTTAACAATCAAAGCATTTATATTAGCCAAAGCTAAGATACCAGGTTCTATTGAAATCAAATTATTTAGTTAGATTGTTAGAATTCCAATCATGTGCAAAGTGCTTTAAAAATTATGAAGAAGGCGACCAATAATTTATATTGCAAAAGTAAATATATTTTAATTAAATCATAAAACATTTTTTGCCATTAATTTCTTATTGAAATTTACTATTATGGATGTAAGTCCCGGCGCTCCTAGGTGCGCATTTTCGGCTTCTAGTTTTTAAATATTTTGATACGGGTTAGTACTGGGTAAGTGGCAGGGGTAGATAAAGGACCCTTGTTTCCAAAATATCCCCGGTAATTTAAATTTTTTAATGCAAATAAAAATGCTTTTCATACTGTTTATATATATCTATACTTTTTTTAAATTTTGATATTGATCTATCTCGGCTCCCGTCCTTTAAGGGTTAATTTTTGTTTAAATTTTCCATTTTTTTGTTAATCTTTAAAGCCCTGAGCATCTTTTTAGAATTTAGTAGAGTTTGACATTTTTTAGACATAGTCTCTGAGCTGATATATTACTTTTTTATATATGGTGCTCCTAGGTGCGAATTTAAATCCATAATACCGATATATCTTGGTTCTTGTCATTTATGGTTTAACATCATGCAAAATTGAAAATAAACAAGCCAAAGCTGGAATTGGTTCCCCGTTTTTTAAGATTTAATTATTATGATTGAATAAATAAATTAAAAATTAAACAGTTTCAGTTTAACCTGATAAAGTTTCGAAGAAATTTAAAAAGATTCATTGACTTAAACTTGAGTTGAAAGTTGAAAAAATGTAAAGATTTAATTCTTAAAAAATGCAGCCAAAATATTTAACGGGTGGTAACATAGTAAAAAGTTGTGGTTTATCCTAGTATAGCTTCATACAAAATTTTGAATAGATTCATCAACTCATACTTAAGTTGAAAAAAAAAATTAGTCTAGTGAGTTCCTACTAAGAGTTTACATCACCATGCAAAAAACTATCAAAATCGGTCAAGCAGTTCTTGAGATATAAGTTTTTTAAAATCGAGCAATCTGATTGGCCGAGAGCTTATCGGGCCATAACTCGAGAACGAATTTTAACGAACATGTGGTATGATAGCAAATAATCTCGTCTAACATTTTACATAACAATTAAAAAAAATTAGAGTGCCAAATTTTCTCAGAGGTGTAATTTTGGGCACGCTCGAAAAATTCCTGACATCCTTGTATCTGTCCAAACATGTGTCCAAAATTTTAGAAATAAATATAGAACGGTTTTTGAGAAAAGTGTGTGGCACACGCACGCATGCACTGACGGGACTGAAATTATAGGTTCCTTTCCAGACTAACGTCCGGGAACCAATAAGATGATATTTATATTAAATTTGTGTTTACGTACAAAACAAACTTCAGTAAATAATAATCTGTTGAAAAAAATATGTCTAGGACAACTGAGAAAGTAGTAAACAGAATTTTTGGCCGCCCTCAGCAAAAATTGGTCATCCCATAGCATCGGATGACTAGAATATACGTGACTGATATGGCTACAAATGTGAAACTGCTTAGGGGTCTGGTAAACTGCGCAATATTTTTCGATTTCTTTTTTCAAAATATTCCAAATATTAATATCTAGAAACTGACCAAAAATTATTTGAAACAAAACAATGCTTATAAAATTACAGATGAAAGAGTGATGTTCAGAATATTATGTAAAAAAAAATCTAATAATCGTTTTTTGAAAAAATCTCATGAAACTATTTATTTTGCCATTTTGGGTGTAGCCCGGGCCCTTTGAGAAATTTTTAGTCATCAATAACATTGCTAATGTACTCACCTTATGGTTTTATGTCCCTATTCCAAAAATTATCAAAAACAGTCAAGCGGTTCTAAAGATATATGATTTTAAAATTCAAGAATTGTGATTGGTCGAGAGCCTTTTCGGGCAATAAATCGAGAAATTGATTTTTTCAGAACATGCGGTTTTCGCAGGATGTTAGATTATAATCCCTGCTACCATTATGCAAAAAATCGTTAGAGCCGAATTTTGTTAATAACAAAAAATGTCAAAAATTGACCCATTTTTGGGGCAACAAGAATTTCTTTTGAAAATCGTGCTCTATCACTTTTTTCACATAGGAGACACACCTGTATGCAAAAAATCAGAAATATCTACAGATTAGAGCGGATCCTGAGAAAACAAACAGGTTAAACATATTAAAGGTAGGTTCCAATAAAAAATCTGACTTTGT
>JAUOBW010276762.1:0-17622 GCA_032360285.1 Lepidozona retiporosa | reverse complement strand
TAAACGGTGACCGAGGTAAAATTCCAGGACATTCCAGGACAAGGTTCAAATTCTAGGACATTCCAGAATTGTGGTCACTATGGCGTAGTAGCACACCCCGCATAATCATAACACAATGCCTGAATTTAAGTATAGAGGTTTAGAAAATTTTCCTATTTTGTTGCATTTTTCTGATTTTTGGGGGCCATTAGTATCTATATATCGGAATAATAAATATCAACTATTATTAATGTAATATTATTAATAGTCAATGATTGCCAATTGTTTCATTAATTGAAACGGCTAAATTAACATTAACATTAGTCAAAAAGGGGAATTTGCGACAGGTGCCCATATGGGTCAAAATAAGCGACACATGAATTAATGAAAGGATTTCGCGAAAATTGAAAAAAAACGTAATTTTTTATGTATTTTTTTCGATTTTTGAAGGGGTATAGGCAAAAAATAACAATTGCCAGGTGCCCAAATGGGTCAAAAGAAGCCCATTAGGGGCCTCCAACATCACGCAATATTTAAAAAAATAATGAACGGTTTTTGATAAAATTGAAAAAATATAATTTTCGACGGGTGCCCATATGGGTCAAAATAAGCCACCTATAGGCCTCTAACATCTTGCAAAATTTTTAAAAAAATATAATGAACGGTTTTTGAGAAAATTGAAAAAATATAATTATCGGTCCCAAAATTAAGTTTTTCGGTCGCAGTACCGAAAAACGAGAATTTTCGACGGGTACCCATATGGGTCAAAATAAGTCCCCTATAGGCGTCTAACATCATGTAAAATTTTAAAAAAATATATTGAAGGGTTTTCGAGAAAATTTCGATCCCAAAATTAAATTTTTCGGTCCCAGTACCGACCCATACGGGTGCCCGTATGGGTCAAAATAAGCCCCTTTATAGGCCTCTAACATCATGCAAAATTTAAAAAAAAAGTAATGAACGGATTTCGAGAAAAATTCAAAAACGTTGATTTTAGGCCAAAAAAGCCCGTTTTTGGGCAAATTTAGGCCCAGTACCGAAAAACGAGATTTTGTTTCAAAAATCCGGCTCTGTCAGTAAATTTGCCTTATTGAACTGCAGACTTGTGCAAAAAGTTAGAAAAAACTAATGAGCGGATCTGGAGATCTAGCTCGGACGAACGGCACTGAATTCATAGGACCGTCCCTGCGTGGGTCCAAAAAGTTTTTTTTTATTAGGTCATACGAAAGAGCATAACAAATTATCTAAGAAACTTTTTATTTTTTTGAAAAATTTCAAACTGTTCTCAAGTTATGCTTGTTTGAAGTTTTTCAAATAATTCTTGTGACTATGAAAAGTTGTATCTGTACACTACCACTACTCAACATCACAACCTTATGACATCACAAACGGTATTTGTTGAGCTTTTTATAAGAGTTAGACCATGAGATACGTTGATGACATCACAGTCTGAAACAGTTTTTGATGCCATGTGGCAGCTTGGTTTTTATTTAGCGCTTTTCTGAAATCTTCAAACGGGCATAACTTGTGAACTGATTAAAATTTTCCGAAAAAATAAAAAGATTCTTAGATAATTTTTTATGCTCTTTCATATGAACTCAACATGATTTTGTAGTGAACAGTCCCTTTAATATCACAGACATATAACATGTAAATAACTAGCAATCACTATGTTATGCACTGAAAACTGGAGTCTACATAGTTCAGTGCATAGATAGAAGCACCTCTGGAAAATGGAAAAATACTCCCTGAATTATTTTCTGGCCAATCCTGCTATGTTTATATTCATGGTGACATTACCATTACTAAATTTAGACGGGAATGAAATTTGGCGGATTTGATGAAACTCTGCCAAATTAAATTCCGCCAAATTTTAACGTATATACTTAATGAACCGCCAAATTAAATTCCGTCAAAATTAAAGGCTTTTGTCGATCAGCCAAATTTAATTTCCACCAAATTTTTTTTTCCTAAATATCCTTTAGTTATTTTCAATTTCGAAGTTTATCAAATAAAAAGTATTTTTAACAGATAAACAAATAACTTTCTTATTTAGGTCCTTATCAACAACCTGATCTCAAGTCATAGGTGATATGCCTCTCCCACAGTTTCCCTCTACCTCAAATGCCCTAGATTTCTTAACCCAGTTGTTATCATTCATCCGCTCAGCATGACCAAACCACTAGTCTACATGGTGTCCTCCATCTAAGTAACGGGGGACTTTTCTTTTAGAAAGACAATTTTACTGCTGGAATATCATACTATTGTAGCTCTTGAATTTAAATTAATGATATTTTTATTGCATCTTGTTATTATTATCAATTTACCTATCCAAATTTCCAATTGAACTGGGAATAAATTTTCATGGAGGGTTGAGTGTGAATTTTTACTAGAGAGGACGTCACCATGGGGACGACGACGGTATCTTCAAATTTATAGGGGGAGTCCACATGGGGGGGAGTTGATGGCTAAAAACTTTCTAGGGCACATCGATCTCACAACTCCTGAGGTCGATTATTATCATTCAATGTGAGCCTCATGCAAAAAATCAGAAAAATCCTTAGAGCGGTTTAGCAGGAAATTTCGGACGGACGCACAGACAAGCCTGAATTTATAGGACCTTCTTCCCTTCCTGGGTCCAAAATAAAAGACCAATTTTGAGAAATATTAAAAAACGTTGATTCTAGGCCCAAAAACACCGCTTTTCTGCCAAATTTAACGACCTGAATTAAAAAAAAAAACACATACAGAAATTCTATTTATTATTATTTATTATCATCATACAAAATGTAAGCGAAATTGGAACATAATTTCGTGAGAAAATTCACTGTCAGTTAAAGTCATTTTTGGGCCAAAATTGACCCGTTTAGGACCCTACCGAAAAACAATAATTTTGGACAGGTGACCATTCAGTTTAAAAGTTACCCTCTAATGGTCCTATTTTTCAAAAATCGACGCTTTAGGACGATATAACTTCACCGAAAATTTGAGAAAAAGTAATGAAAGGTTATGGAGAAAAATGAACAGACAGACGGATGGACATGGGTGAATTCATAGGACTCTGTCGGGAGTTCAAAAAATGAATGGATTTTAGAAAAATTGAAAGACGTTCATACTACCCATAATTTTTAAGGGCATTTTTAGGCCCAATGCCTAATAAATAAAGAGTTTTCGGTGGATGACCATATGGATCAAAAGAAAAAATTAAACATGTTGATTTTACCCATAAAACCATAGTAGCAAGGGAGTGAGAAGTGCCAACTCCCACCCATAATGATAACAGTCATTTGTAGCCTGGTCAAAAAAGTTTTAAATCCCACAAAAATGTCCAAGAATGTTTTTCACTAATAGCAAAAAAATAGTTAATTGGTCAAATAGGAAAAAAATAAATATGAAATAATAAATTAATATTGGAAAATGTTTGTTGAATTCTGCATATCTCCCCAAAATATGTTTCCTTTTAGCGAAGCGCGCAATGGTTGCACGTAGTGAAATTTTTTTCGACATATCAAAATTTGAAATAATATTAATGAACAGATTTTGTTACTCGCATTCCCTCAGGACCCTATTTCATGCCAAATTTTAGCAAAAAACTAATGAATGGTAATTGAGAAAAATGACCGGAAGGAAGGATGGACAAACAAACAAACAAACGAAAGGACAAGGATGATTTCATAGGAACCCACAACAAACACGCCAAAATAGTGAACTATATTATAAACGACGAAAACAGCAAACTATCAGTTTAAAATGGCCTTACTCTAAATAAAGAAAACTTTACATTGATTGATTGGCTTAGAAAAAATAGTATTTTACCTGTTCCGCCTTGATCAGGTCGGATATAGGACGTAACCAAATAATTCTCTGTGTAAACATTCTACTGAAACGTGCACCATCTAACTCCTGGTTATCTTCTAAGGAAGGTGGTTCGAGAAATCTCCCAACCCCCATCAAAATCTTGAATCTAAACACATTAAAAACATGAATTTCAAAAAAAGTATTTAGATGTTTAACGTTTGTTAAAGTGAAAGTGATATGAATTACCATAAAGCTACTCTTAAAAAATTGTATATTCGTTACCAGACCAACTGTGAATAAGAAAAATTAGCCTACTGTATTATTTTTTTCCAAAAATAGCATATTTACCTACTAAAAGATTTTTAACAGTGAAATATTGTCAAAATCCTATCCTTTACAGGCCTTGTCATGTAATTATGCAGTCCGCGCTACTTCGCACGCCGTTGCACGGTTGGAATTAACATAGATTTCATTTTGGGTGCGTGTTTGTGTGCGCACGGGTGATTGCGAACCCTTGTGGTGCTGGAAGGGTATATATACCTGATTCGCGATGTTGTAAAAATGGACGAACATGGTATATTTACCCGTTCAAACATGGGCCATTTGTTTACATTCACTGCGGTACTATGGCCGTCATTATGAAAAAATATATATTTAAATTATTTTCACTGATATATTATCTTTCAAATAAGCACCCATTGAGTTCTCAATCTTCTATTATTATGACCAGAAATGTAAAGTATATAAATTTAAAATTTTTTATCAGCAAAATGCTCTGTCCTGAGGGAGCGTAAACAAAAAAATGCTCAGCACCACAAGGGTGATAAGGCCTGCTTTATTTACAAAAATATCACCTACCTGAAATATTTTGATTGTTAGGTCAGACTAATTATATTCTGGTTTTTTATGATTATTATTATTTTTGAAATAAAATTGTGGGGGGATCCTTCCCTCTACAAAAACGTTTGAGAAAAAAAAATAGAAAAACTTTCTTTAGTTAAGGAAAATTGTCTTAAATTAAGAATCAATCTAATATATAAAAATTTCATAATATACAAAACAATTATGGTTTAATATAAACAAAATTAATCTTTTTTTGACATTTTATATCATCTATAAATTGAAAAGTATTGTTTTGTTTCAAATGATTTTTGGTCAGTAGGTAGATAATATTTGGAATATTTTGCAAAAAATTTGTTTGAAAAATACAGAGGTCTCACTATATTTTTCAGGATTTTTTGCCCCTTTTTTTGCTAAGTTTTTGAATATTTTATGCCATTTTTGCTCTACTTCAGCAATATTTATGCTATATTTTTGCTGTCTGCGCAATTTTTTGGTCAGCGAAAAATTAAAATTGTGAAAGAAACTTTGGTTTCAAAAAACGTAGAACCACAAAACCAAATATTTTTCCTATCAGTGCAGCGTCATTTCTGAATGTTGTTTTCTCGTGAAGTTTTATCCAGAAGTTGGATACATTAATTTCAACATCTGGTAAAAATTTAATGAGAAAACAACATTTAGAAATTACGATATTACAACAAACGTGAAAACGTTTAGGGGCCTTACCTTACGTTTGAAAATGATGTAAAATATATCTTTATTATGACAAAAATAGGTAAAAACGTAACATTAACAGTACTTTAACTGCTTGCAGTAAAATAACTGTTGGCAGGGTTTTCCCTACTGGGGGCGAAAATTTTGCGTCCCCCCCCACCAAATTTTCATTCCCCCCATCGAAAGCCAAATTTCAATAGAATGGTCCTCAAAAGTAGGATTTTTAATGAAATTTGTATAAATAATTCGAAATTTTCGCGGCTTCGCCGCACTAAAACTGTCTTTTGCATGGTATAATATGGATTGTTAATCACTTAGAAGCATAAACATGGTATGGTAAGGGAACAATACCATCAGACCTAATTTTTGCGTAAGTTTTTTCTTCAAAAAAAAATCCCCCCCCAGTAAATATGTTTCCCCCCCCCAGTAAAATTTCCGATTCCCCCCCCACTGGGGGGGGAATTTTTCGGAAATTCCCCCCCACCACTGACACCTACTTGGAAAACCCTGCAATGATCGGATTCTTGTTATACTCATACAGGAAATTCGAGCAATCGACATAGGCCATAGGGAGCAGAGCGGATTGCCATATGTCTCGTAGGCTAGAAACATTATGTAGTAATTTTATAGTTAAAATTGCATTTTATTAATATTGTATATAACAAGTAAATCTTAACTGGACCCCCGTAATTTAAAAAGAATATCCAACAAAAAATTTAAAAAATCAAAATGTATTGTATTGAGAAATATATTCTCGGTCCGAAAATGGCCATATTTGGGCTCAGTACCGGAAAAATAGAGTTTTCGACAGATCTAACTTATGGTTTTTGAGAAAATTTGAAACATCAGGGCTGCAAATTAGAATTCAAAATCTATCGGACATATGTCCATTACAACAAAAATTTGTGCCGGACATGTAACACTTGTGCCAGTCATTAAAAAATCAAGCAACTACGGCAGCTTTAGATATCTACAATAATTTTTGCAGATGATTAAAGTTCGAAGCGTTAATGGTGTTTTATAAAGAGTTACCAGATAATATGAATTTAAAAGCTAGGTAAATATTTACGTAATAATAATTTTGTCCCGGACCTATGACCGGCTGAAATAAAGTTCTGCCGGACATAGTCCAATCTGCGGCCTGCAATTTTTTTTTGTTATTTAACTTTTTCTCCAGGGGGGGTAGGTTTACCCCCCGTGAAGAATAGGGTTAAACGGTCTCAAAATGACCATATTTGGGCTCAGTACCCAAAGACAAGAATTTTGACAACTATAAATACGGCTTTAAGTAAGCCCAATATGGTCCTCTAACTTCATGAAAAATTTCAAAAAAAATTAACTGATAGTTTTTGAGAAAATTTTAAATATGTTAATTTTGGTCTCAAAACGGTCCCAAAATGACTATAACGAGAATTTTCGACAGGTGACAATATGGCTCAAAAAGAAGCCCTCTATAGTCCTCTAACTTCATGTAAAATTTCAAAAAAATCTAACGAACGGTTTTTGAGAAAATTTGAAAAATCTTATTTTCGGTCAAAAAAGTTCTCAAAAAGTCCATATTTGGGCCCAGTACCGAAAAACGAGAATTTTCGACAGGTAACAATGTGGCTCAAAAGAAGCCCTCTATAGTCCTATAACTTCATGTAAAATTTCAAAAAAATCTAACGTAAGGTTTGTGAGAAAATTTGAAAAATCTTATTTTCGGTCAAAAAAAGGTCTCAAAAAGACCATATTTGGTCCCAGTACCGAAAAACGAGAATTTTCGACAGGTGACCATATTTGCAAATTTTTTCTGTTCTTTTTGCTTTCTTATTTCACGTACTCTAAGCTTTGTCTTTACCCGCTCCTCTTCAATGTCAAAGTCTGGCTTCTTCGACTGCCTATTTCAGAACAACGCAGTTCTTTGTTTGGAAGACATTATTTCTCTCCCAGAAGACTTTTTTTTTGAGTTTCCAAAAATTAACAATCAAAGTAATTATCTAAAAAATGTCATGTAATCTGCTATAACAATATTTTAACAAATACATAATGCTAAATTACAGATTGCATGACATGTAGGTCCGAATTGAAAAATCAGTGATTTTGTCCCGTACGCGACGTTTTAATTAACACAAAGGTTATTCATAAAATATCAAAAATCATTCACCATGATAACTTTTTAGTATATGTTTCTTTGTTTTTATGATCAGATTAAATTATAATTTGAATTAAAACAGTATTTTTCAATAAACAAGCTGAGATATGAAGTATTATGATAATGGCATCTGAAACTAAAAGTAAAATTTCTTGTTTTGAGTTTTTAAATACAAACTCATGCCTATAAATCTACTAAAAAATTAATATTTAATGGCAAAATAACATGGAAAATCATAGTTATGTCATATTTTAGAATTTTGTGGTAAATAATGATGACAACAAAAACTTACGTCGCGTACGGGACAAGGAAATTCTTAATTTGTCCCGTACGCGACGCTTATTTTTGCTTGTAACGAAAAAAATTTTACATTTATGATTTTTTTTTTAGATTTTTTAATAAGGCTATTGATGTCTCACAACATACCGAAAAGTTTTTTGCCATAAATAAAAATGTCCGTCTTAAAATATCAACGTTACGTATGGGACAAAGTCCGATTTAAAACAAGTATGAAACATTTAGGGACATATTTCTCAGCCATTAAGTATATTTGATCAAATAATATACTATTTTTGGTAAGCTACATATCTGAGGTTTTTAAAAACTATGAGTTTAGGCTAAGAGAAAGTTTTTAGTTAAACTGAGAAGGGAGCAAATGAATTGAAAACTAGACGTCGCGTACGGGACAAACTTTTTGACCACCGTTATTTGGGATAAAAAACACAATAAAATAGTTAAGTTGGTAAATATGGATCATTTATAGTTGATAGCCTATTGTTGTTAATAATTCAGTGAATTATTTGCAGTTTTGTTACAGCTACAATGTTACTTATTATTTCGAATTTAAGCCATTCTGGAAAACCGCGTCGCGTACAGGACAAATTTCATACTAAAAACTCCGAAAAATGAAAAAAAAAAATTTTGTCAAAAAATTTTTAGCGCCCTAATAAATAGAGCCCATAGGCTTCATCATAACAAATAATTGTTATTTGAATGCATTTTAATCTCTCAGAAATTGTCAAACCATGATTTTTTTGTAACTGTAACGATTTGATGCAAACCACCCATGGGTCATAAGTTGCCCAATATGATCCTCTAACTTCATGCAAAATTTAAAAAAAACAACTAATGAACGGATTTTGAGAAAAATTCAAACACATCGATTTTTGGGCCAAAAACCCCCTTTTTGGGCATTTTGAGGCCCAGTACCGAAAAACGAGAGTTTTCGAAAAAAATCCGGCTCTGTCACTCTCTTGCCCTTAGGACCCCATGACTTCATGCAAAATTTCAGAAAAAAGTAATGAACGGTTTCGGAGAAAAAATAGCGAAGGACGGACGAACGAACAGAGGAACGGACGAACAGGGGTGAATTCATAGGACCCCTCTCGGCTTCGCCGGGGGTCCAAAAAGTAATGAATGGTTCTGGAAAAATGACGGGACGGAAAGAAAAATGGAAAGAGAGGGATGATAGGACCCCTATCGGCTTCGCCGGGTTACAAATATATTACCTGGTATATCAGATGTTAAACTTTTATTTAAAACTGAAGTCTCTTTAAATTCAGATAGTGCATTGGATAGATCTGGTAGATCAAAGTCATCATCATCAGATTCTTCTGTGGTCATTTCATTTAAAAGCGCCTGTGATTTTGATATTTTTTTTGTAAGGAGATACAATCTTGTTTTGCAAAGTTTATTTTGATTAATATAATCCTGTAGATTAAATGGCTTTGTTACCTCCTCGCCTTTAAAGTTTCCAACCAAACATGACATGCCTTTAAGTGACCCAAAAAAACTTTTCCCTTCGGGGAAAAACAAATCTGTCATATTTTTCAAAACACTTTCATACGTTTCGTCATTTTTTAAGATTATTTGCCGATTGCCACCTCCTTTAACCATTCGAACTGATACATATTTATCCTTCTTTTTATCATAGTTCATCCAACAAAAATGTACCGATTTCATTTGTCTTGACGACTTCATAGTAGTTCTTTCACTTCCAGCTTTTTTTATTAAGGTTGCCAATTGACATTTCTCAACATCCGAATTTTCTTTTGGCATACAGAATGCTCTTAAACAAATGATATGTCCTTTTTCACACAGACCCAAAGAGCGTAAGTCATCATCATTACACCTATAGACAGCCTGCCTATCCATCTAAAAAAATGACATTACAATTAAAAAAATATAAAGTATGGTTTTGAGAAAATTTGAAATATTTTATTTTTGGTCTTAAAACGGTCACAAAATGACCATATTTGGGCTCAGTACCGAAAAACATGATTTTTCGACAGGTGGATATACTGTATGGCTCAAAAGAAGCCTTTTATAGTCCTCTAACTTCATGCTAAATTTAAAAAAAATGTAACACAAATTTGAAATTAATTATTTTTGGTTCAAAAACGGTCTCAAAAATATACCATGACTGGGCTCAGTACCGAAAAACGAGAATTTTCGATAGGTGACAATATGACTCAAAAGAAGCCCTCACTATAGTCCTCTAACTTCATATAAAATTTCAAAAATATCTAAAGTACGGTTTTTGAGAAAATTTGAAATATATTATTTTTGGTTCAAAAACGGTCCCAAAAATACCATTGGGCTCAGTACCAAAAAACGAGAATTTTCAAAAGGTGCCCATATGGCTCAAGAGAAGCCCTCTATAGCCCTCTAACTTCATGTAAAATTGAAAAAAAATCTAACGTATGGTTTTTGAGAAAAATTGAAAAAATCTTATTTTCGGTCCCAAAATTTCTGTTTTTGGGTATTTGGGTCATTTACGGGCCAATGAGAATTTTTTTGAAAAACCAAAAAAAGGCCTGGAGATATTACGACTTTGAGACACTGTACAAAATTTTAAAAAAATCCGTCAAATGGTTTTTGAGAAAACTATAATGTGAAGGACGGACGGATTGACTGACGGACTGTCGTGAATTTATAGAACCCTCGCCGGCTTTGTCGGGGGTCCAAAAAATAATGAATAGTTTTAGAAAAAGATAAAGAATGGATGAACAACAGAGTAGATAGGTAAATTCAAAAAACTAAATAATCTAGAAGAAAAACATATAACTTGTCATTTTGGTGAGAAAAATTTTGATTGAAATTGGGCAGGGCTGTCATTATCAAAATGGGCAGGAGAACCCATATGGCATCGCCTCCAGAACTTTAGGCGAGCCCAATTTTGCTATCACGTAAGATTGATCCTGGGTGATCCTTCAGTTACCTTGGGACCATCTTAATTTCTAATTACACTCCATTGTGTTTTGTTCATATATATGTTGAAACTAAAAAAAGGATCAAGAATGGTATTTTTAGGGTAAAATTAAAACTTAAATCAATAATACATTTGTGATTCGTGAAAATCTTAAAAATTTGGTATAGGTAAGAGGATCACCATAACATATTTCTGTATTTCCAAGGCGATCTTTTAAAGCATCGCCTTGGGACACATTAGGCAATCAAGGCGATCGCGATCTAGGGTTCTCCTCAGAATGACAGCTCTACCTGAGTTTTCCCTAAGTTTGTCAATTTTAAATAAATTTCCCTGAGTTTTCCAGGTTTTCCCTGAGTTTTTCAAAAAAAGGCTCTTTTCAAGGTTTTTCAGGTTCCGTACAAACCATGCGGACAGACGAATGGACATCAGTGATTTCATAGGACTGGCGCTGCCGGAGTCCAACATAAATTTTCTGATAATGGTCAAAAGAAGCCCCAAAATGGGTCTTATAAACAACAGATTAAATCAAATTTCTCTGTGAGCAAATATTTGAAATAACTCAAAATCTGTGTTACTGTAATGTAATTGTTAAAGGGATTCCAAAGTACTCTGACAAGTTGTGCTCAGATTAAAGAGAATTAAAAATGATGAAGAATGCTTTTTATTTCGTGTAAAAATCTCGAACGGTTCTCTAGATATCAGTGTTTCAAATTTCCGGGGTAAATGGAAACCGGCCTTTAATTTTGGAAATTATGACATCACACTTGGTATACCCATATTTTTGACATTTTATATTATCTATAAATTGAAAAGTATTATTTTGTTTCAAATGATTTTTGGTCAGTAGGTAGATAATAATATTTGGAAAATTTTGCAAAAAAAATTTTTGGAAAATATCGTGCGGTTCACTAGTTTCAGGCCCCTAAGCGTTTTCACGTTTGTTGTCATATCTCCATTTGTCGTTTTCTCACAAAAATTTTACCAGATGTTGAAATTAATGTATCCAACTTGTGGATGAAATTTCATGAGAAAACGACATTCAGAAATGGAGATATGACAAAAACGGTTTCCATTTACCCTCAAAATTTAAAAGACTGATATCTACAGAACCAATTCGAGATTTTTACACGAAATAAAAAGCATTCTTCATCATTTTTAATTCTCTTTAATCTGAGCATAACTTGGCAGAGTACTTTGGAATCCCTTTAAGCTATTTCCACTAGCCTAGTTGGTGGGGAACATTGGGCTGTGGTATGCAACAAGGTATCCTCCCATATCTCAAGTTATTAGTATTTAAATAGTGGTCAACGATTCCTATAGAGTTCTCAAATTAAGAATATTATTACCAAAATTGAGCTGTTTAGAGGCCTGATATTTTTTCAAAATTCCCAACTTTGCCAAAATGATCAGAAATAATATAACTTTAAAAACGTTTTTGGCAGAATGTAATGTCATTATTAAAAAAATAACCTTGTTTTTAGAGAATTCTTCTATGACTTTCTTGTCTATGTTTCTTTCTCTAAGGAAAATGCAGATCTAAAAATAACACAAACCATATTAAACTTTTTATTTTTGCAACCATAGCTTCACTGGCTTCCCCTAAATTTAGTCATGAAACGGCAATTACTATGTATGAAAGAAAGTTTGTACCACTGTAATTTTATTTCACCCTTACTATATACTCAATGATCCATGAGTACAAGCTTTTTACTTAATTTTCACCTTGTAAAAAAACTTTTTCCATGTAAAATATGTTTTTTTTTAAAGTGTGCCGCACAGTGGTTGAAAATTTTGAAAAATCAAGTCCTCTAACTTCATGCAAATTTTGAAAAAAATTAATGAACGGATTTCGATAAAAATTCAAACACGTCAATTTTACCCATAAAACCCCCTTTTTAGGCCATTTTTAGGCCCAGTACCGAAAAAAAGAGAGTTTTCGGTGGGTGACCATATACGTCAAAAGTTGCCCTCTATGGTCCTCTAACTTCATGCAAAATTTGAAAAAAAAATAATGAACGGATTTCGAGAAAAATTCAAACACGGACATGTTCATAAATATGGTCGAGAAAAAGCCTGATTTGTTTCATTTTACTATTAACTACTACCATAGACTGAAGTGAAGGTAACATATCTCGAACATATCTCGAACAGGGGCACTTTGTTAAGATAACATTTTCTGCAATACAGTTTTCGAAGAATTTTTCCTATTGGACACTCTGTTCTAAAGATACAGAGGTTTCAATCATGTAACCTGGAAGGATACACCAACGTCCAAATGATATTGGATATAAAAGTGTCCCTGCCTCATAAATTAGATTCGGCTTATAGTACCAAGTTCAAATTTGGGCATATGAAAGAGGGAACTATATTTAGTTCAACTGAAGCCATGGATTCAAAAAAACTGTTAATTGTACCCATTTAGGATACAATAATGTCCACCAAGGATACCAGGTTTTGCTTCAAGTAGCCAAGGTTCTTTTTAAATAATGTTTCAAGCAGAATCAAAATTGATGCAAATAAATAGTAAGGAGACCATAATTGAGCATTTCAGCTAACATGCAGCGTTAAATGTACCTATAATTAGGATACCGAAACTTCAATCAATATTGGGTGGTAAATCTCATCTAGAAGGCACATTTAACTTCTCAGATGGCATTCAACTAAATAAATTCGCATTTACCACACAATATATCAAGAATATTTTATAACCTATAGCTCCAATAGAAAATTTGGGCCAAAAATTGTTATTTGACTATAATTTGGATACATTTTTGTCCAAATTGTGTCCAAATTTGTATCCCACCTCGGGGCCATTTAACACTCATTGGATGTATTTACAACCCTATAAGTCCAAAATACTTACAATGGAATGCTTGGTTTTGTCATATTTATTGTCTCTTAGACCAGAAATTATTATTTGTCTCTATTTTGGATACCTGAAAGTCCCGAAAATTTTGGTACATACCTGTTTTACCATCAGGTGGCCAAAAAGACAATTTTGCACCTATGGTCAAGTTAAGGACTATTTTTATGGTTTTTTAGGCTTGTTCTTCTTTGGATGATCAAATTTGTGTTCATTCTAAGAACTCCTTTTATTTTTAGTTATTAATGTATTGTTGTAGTTAGAGTTTATATATATTAAATGTTAACATTTCTTGTCCTATCTTTCATTTTTCCCGCAGTTATGTCTCTGGTTTTTGGGTCAATATTTCAACGATCCCTAAGTATGGGGATGGACTGAATGTATCCCAAAACTCTACAAATAACAATTTTTTCATATACCAATGCACGTATAAAAAATGTGCATTGATGAATTTGATCCCTAGAAAATATTAATGCACAATGACATGATAGTGAATAAGTATGAAACTTGAAGAAAAAGAAACATAGGAAACAGAGTATAGGACTCCTGGGTATCCCAAAAGGTTCATATAATAAAAAAACAGGATGTCCATTTGGTTTTTATCATTAACTCGATCAACTGTTCCCATCCACTCATTTTTCTGCGTCTTATAACATGTGACGTTTTGTGGTATTTTAACCTTCAACTTGTATTACTTAGGGACTGTGTTGGACGAAAGTGTATCCCAGATGGTACACAACAATTTTTTCCCCTAAAAAACAGTTACCATGCATTTTTTCACATAGTTTGACCTCACAATTAGTTCCCCTTATCACTTTTAAGACATAATATGTGGCAGTTGAAATGATGGACTTTCAGGTATCCCAAATAGGTACAAATAATGAAAAAAATTGGTACATTTAACACTTGTCGGCACAAAACTAATTTAATAAACCAGCTTTCACTCACTGATTACCCTCAATATCCTGTTAAATCATCCAAGGATACATTTTACGTCCAGAACACATATGTATCCCTGGAGGAGCTAGTTAATGACTTGAAATGGATTTTCTTTTCAAAAGTCCCTTGTACCATGATTTTGAATATCCTCCCAAAATTTTAGGAAAATTGGTCAAATAATTGAGATTTTAATACAAAATTTCACTTTTTCATGAAATTTGCTGTGAAACAAATCTCGACCATATTTATGAACATGTCCTGTTGCAAATATGATAAAAACAAAACAAAGAAATAACATACCGCATTCTAAAAGTTTGTAATTTTTATCGTGACGTTTTGAAGGGAGAGGAGGGGGGTCCAGAATCAAAACGTCACCATGACGTTTTGCACGTCACCATGACGTTTTGCGTGGCAAAAAGTGAGAAATGACGTGGCCCCTAATTACCCAAACAATCTGGTGCTAGACTAAAACAATACGGTTGACTGATTTATTAGAATTAACGCAAGAAGATAAACATATTACATCATTTTAAAATTCATTTACAAAGAAAGATTGTGGTTTTGAAACAACAAAATCACCCCAAAAAATTTGATTTTTGTCAGATTTGATCCTTTTATAACGGACTACCTTCTAACATTTAGCAGTGATGGCGCAGTGGATAATCGCGTGCTTAGGGTGCGATCGATCCTTGGTTCGAGCCCACCTCAAGGCAATCAGTTTTTCCATTGAGCTATCATTGTGAGTTGTCTGGTTGAGCGGATATTTCTGTAGGTGCAAATGGGTGCCCTAAGTTATTCCAGGACCTCGGTAGATTTAGTGAATCACTGAGTATTATAGCTATACTCGGGTGAAGTAAAGAATAAACCAAGTTTGACGATAATAGAAGACACAACTAAGGGTAAAACTGCTGTATCCGCACCAAAAATAAATAAAAGAGAGTGTAACATCATCATACACGGATTTATAGATATGAAAAATGAACGGAACGACAAAGAGAGAATTAATGATCTTTTCAAAGTAACAAATATTAAATATAAACCGATATTCATTTATCGACTGGGTACAAAGCAAAATAAGAAAGATCGACCGCTAATGCTTTGTAGGCGATCAAAAGAAGAAAAGGACGAACTAATGTCAAACCTCTGGAAACTCAAATTCGCAAAAAAACAGATTCGGAAATATATCGATTGTGCATGATTATACTCTATAAGAACGAAACAACATAAAGAAATATGTTGAAGTAGACAAAAGAAGAAATATGAATATGAATGGAGAATATATACAATATATGGAAAGTAAGAGGTAAACCGAAAACTGAGCTGCGAATCGTCAAGATGAGCATTACAAGTACAAATGGGCGATAAACACAATAAAGAGAAGCTTCAATTGGAATGGAGATAAAGTAAAAAAAAAAAAAAACTTCTAACACCTCCCCCGCCCCCATAGCCAAATGTGACAAAAATTAAATTTCTATGGTCCCCATCGAAGAAGCCTCAAATTAAACCAAAAACCCCAAAAAATAATAAATTATATACAACCATACTTTTTTAAAAACAGTGTAATTCCTAAATATTTATAAACATAAAAGAACATGAGTTATATTAAATATAATCCTTATCAGTCAGGGAAAACCGTAGCATACTACGTCGTGTCGTAGTATACCTCAACATAGTATACTAACCTTCTTCCTTTTAAGGGCGACGTCCATACCCAACTTGCCATTTTTATCGCCAATGGGTCATTACATTTTTAATCCGTTACCCCCTGGTGGAAGACAACTTATTTTCAAAAAAATTCTCCAATCGGATATCCCTAGTTGTTGATAAATCCGCTCGGATATCCACTGTATTCTATCATATCCGCTTGGATATCCATATAGTCATCCTTCAATCCGTTCCGATATCCGCTCGTTGTTGGTAAATCCGCTCGGATATCCGACACTTGGAAGCACATCCGCTTGGATATCCTTGAAAAATAAAAAATATCCGCACGGATATCCCACGCAAAAAAAAATATCCTCTTGGATATCCATTATTATTGTCTTCCACCGGGGGGTAAACGGATTAAAAATGCAATGGCCCAATTTGCAAATAAGAATTTTGATATACATCTACCCTCTTATGGCAAGTTGGCGCCTAGTTTTTGAAACTACTTACCTTGTATCTTTTGAGTTTGTGCACACTTTTTTGTGCCAATCTATCGGCACAACGTCTAGACATACATACCTACTTCCGGCAAATTGCCGATAAAAATGGCAAGTTGGGTATGGACGTGGCCCCTTACTTCTAGTCAGGGCGCTTCTCTTCGCTTTGGTCTTGAATTAAACTAGACTATTACTAAATTTTACAAAGTAAAAAATATTTTTACAACGCAACAGTTGATAAAATAATTTAGGTAACTTTCGAAACCTATTTTAATTTTTGGTGTTAACTATATCAAATAATTTTAGTGTGCAAAGCAGATCTAGATAGACTACAGACTAGACGTATAGTCAGCAGTATTGTTCAACATTATTGCAAACCGGAAATATCACTTTTGTAAATGTTTCTCACCAAAATTTTTGATCAGACTATTAAAAAGTGAAAAATAAAATAACATACCTTTGAATAATCAGCCATTTTTTGTTGTTGTTCGTAGCAGTCCACAACAGTCCGTAAAAGATTGGAAACGCTCGTTTGAAACACGCGGCCGCCAGTCTTACCGCCAGTCTTGAATTCAAAAGTTTTGAAATAAATATTTTTAAGACTGGCGGCCGCCTGTTTGAAACATGCGGCCGCCTGTCTTGAACTATGTTTTAATTATAAGACTTGAATTAAGACTGTTTGAAACACGCGGCCGCCATGCCAGTCTTGAACTATGTTTTAATTAAAAGACTGGCGGCCGCCTGTTTGAAACACGCCAGTCTTGAGCTATGTTTCTATTATAAGACTAGCGGCCGCCAGTTTGAAACACGCGGCCGCCAGTCTTGAATTCAAACTTTTAATATAAGTTTTGAAAGAAATATTTTTAAGACTGGCGACCGCTTGTTTGAAACACGCGGCCGCCAGTCTTGAACTATGTTTTAATGATATGACTGGCGCTGCCTGTTTGGAAGACGTGGCCGCCAGTCTTACCGCCAGTGTTGAATTATGTGTCGATTATTA
>JAUOBW010276540.1:0-10752 GCA_032360285.1 Lepidozona retiporosa | reverse complement strand
CTCTTGAACATAAGTTGATACATACAGGCATTAAGAAATATCAATGTGATAAATGTGACAAACAATTTAGACAATCTACTGACTTAAAACGACATAGCTTGATACATACAGGTATCAAGCCATACCAGTGTGATGAATGTAAAAAACGTTTTACACGAGCTGGTGATTTAAAACGACACAAAGTAATGCATACTTCTATTAAATGTTGTAATAACGATAATGTGCAGCTTAAATTTGAAGTTGTTGATCAAGATGTTAAGATAAAACAAGAAGATTCAATAGAAAACAAGGAAACTCTTGAACATAAGTTGATACATACAGGCATTAAGAAATATCAATGTGATAAATGTGACAAACAATTTAGACAATCTTTTGACTTAAAACGACATAACCTGATACATACAGGTATCAAGCAATACCAGTGTGATGAATGTAAAAAACGTTTTACACGAGCTGGTGACTTAAAACGACACAAAGTAATGCATACAGACATCAAGCCATATCAATGTGATGAATGTGATATGTGCTTTACTCAAACTCGTGTCTTAAAACGACATAAATTAATACATGCAGGCATACGAAAACACCAATGCGATGAATGTGACAAACATGCAGGTATAAGGAAATGTAAATGTGATGAATGTGACAAACGGTTTACACGAGCAGATACTTTAAAACAACATAAATTAATACATGCTGGTATTAAGCCACATCAATGTAATGAATGTGACAAATGTTTTACGCAAGCTGTTCATTTGAAACAACACAAGTTGATACATGCAAGCATTTTAAGCAATATCACTAGTACATAGAGGTATTAAGAAACATTAATGTAATCAATGTTACAAATGTTTACACTTGACAGTTACGTAAAACGACACAAGTTGGTGCATAGAGGTATTAAGATACATTAACCATATAAAAGTTAATATATAAAAAGTACTATCAACCGGATGAATGTAACTATTGTTTTTTTACAACCTAGATATCTTAATAAGTTAATATTACATCAAGAGCAATGCATACTATTTTTTAGTAATTTTGATATATTTACAAGAACATGACTATAATTATGTGCAATAGTATCCATGATTTTTTTAGACTCCCGACATAGCCGACGGAGTCCATTCTTTTTTTAAATTTTACATAATATCAGAGGCCATTATTTACCCATTTTCTAAATTTGGGCGTCTGTAAAAATGTATCCTTTTTTAGTATTTAGAGAAAAATCACATTTTTATGCAGCTTATCTCTGAGAACATCTTAATTTCTTAGAGTTAATCAATCTGTAATTTTTTTGATACAGATTTTAAAATTTTGTAGTTAAAATCTTTACCGGAGAACCAATCAATGCTTTGCTTATTATTTCAGATTTTGAATCATAATAGATTTTGCAATTTACTTTTTTATTTTTCAAACACATTTGTCAAATGTGCTTGTTAATAATTTAATTATGACAAAATAGATCCCTTTTTCTTATGCAAATTTAAATTTCTCTCTTGAACATATTATAACTGTTTGTTTAATCAAATAATTGTTAATAAGAAAATTATTCTAAATTCCTTTGCCCAAACTTCCTTCCATTTTCAAGTGAAATTTCAAAAATAACTAATGGTAGAAAATATGTATATATTAAAAGTAATAATTTATTGTGAAAGCAATAAATTGCTTGTTGACATACCAAATTATTGGGGATTTTATAGTTAGTCATGATTTATTATGACTATTTATTTCATTTTTTAAAATAAGATTCGAGAAAAGGTTCACGGTACAGGTAGACGCCCCTCCAAATGCTGGTGAAATTTCAAAGCGAAAAATGCCTTTACTACCATAATTATTTGTTTTTTAGAGAGACCTACCCTATACTAATTTTTCCCTGCGGGTTTTAAGGTAAATGATGAAGCACCAAAATTTTTATAGCATAGTGAAAATCGTTCAAAAATATCTACTGCCCCTCAAAATGCAAGTCAGCATTTTTGTCCATAATTTCTGAACGCTAACTTATATTATCTTATCATATTTGGTCCTGATTGTTATTTTTTAATTGTTTAAGAATTGTTATAAGGGCTTTTGTTAAGTTATTTCAAATTTAAGACCCAAATGTACCCCTAAATGAAGGTTACTCGCCTCAAAATGCAGGTCATTGTCTTGATTAAATGCGAACTGCTAACTTCTTCATATCGTTTGAAAGTTTTTTCCACGCTTTCCTAACAGTTTTTAGCTTCTTTTAACATAAAAATATACAGTTTAGAGTTTCACCAATGTAGTTATTGCTTCACTGCATTCTTTATGTTCAAATTATCTTGAGTATAAAGTAGTTTTTCAGATATTTATGTAAGTGCCAGTGCTATATTCCCACAGTTTTATATCATTTTAAGTAATTACTATTAATAGAAAAATTGGAAGCATTACCGAAAGGATCGATTAAATTCAATTCCAGGTTACTAAATTCCAGGTTACTAAATTCCAGTTTACTAAATTTGAAGATGTTCTAAGAAATTTTAGGATTCTTGATGCTCAAAAATATAACTATTTTTGTTCAAAATAGAACTAATGCATACATTTCATTGTTTATGTGGAAAATATGGTTTAACTTGTTAAACATGCTTATTTTCTATTTTATGTATTCATAGATGACTAAAATACAATCCTATTAAAGTGGCCATTCAAATATAAGGAAGATATGTAGGGTTTTTAGTATTTTTAGTATTGCCCCTCAAAATGTGGATTACCTGCCTCTCAAAATGCTGGTGATGTTTAAGACTGTTTTTTTTTCAGGTTTGAGGACATCTGTGTAAACGGTCTTTCTATTACATAACCTAGACATACCCGGCAACAATAAAACATCTTATCTTGTCTTATCTCAGAGACATTTATGTCAGAAATTTGATTGCGTAAAAAAAAATAAATTCTCACCCAGCTTAAAATTTTCTGAAAATTAATTAGCAAAGTAAGTGTTTTTGAATAGTAAATTTAGTTGTTTTAACATTACTTAACCCTCCATAATCCTAACTATTACTAGAAATTCAGAAAATTGATAATTTTAAAAACCAGCATTTTGAGGGGCACCAGCATTTTGAGGGGTGCCTACCTGTATATACATGCACATGATGTTATTTATTTATTCAATTTATTCATGAATATTTTGACAGGATTACTATATTTATCAGTATAATATAAAACTGCTTTCCATACAGGTCCTGTTTAAAAATATAAAAATAAATATAAATAATTTAGTTAGTTAGAATATCAAAAAGCTTATAAAAATTTTCAACTTCTTTCTTGAATTTTTCCTTGCACTTCAAGGACTTGACATCTGTGGGCAGATCGTTAAACAACTTTGCACCCATGTAGTAGAATCCGTTTCTCGCTACGCACAATTTCACTTTAGGCAGCTTGACATTTTTGTTGTTGCATCTTGTAGCTTGGGTGTGATTCGTTCGTACGAAGTAACTTCTAAAGTTGCTGCACATCTTCCCAAGAAGACATTCGTGAACTAAGATACAAGCTCGTTTCTTTATAGCATGGTGAATCGGGGTGACGGCGAAGTTGTAATTTGCGTCACGCTGCTGTACGATTTCTCTAGCTCGTCTTTCAAGTGAATTAATCTTTCTAAGCTGTGTATCGTTTAGATTGATGTTTACGATACTGCAATATGTGACTAACGGAACGACAACATAATTGTAGACTGACAGTGAGGCTTTTGCTGTAAGGTGTTTGCAGAGACGGTTCATCAAACGAATTCTTCTCGACGATGCTTATTGTAGTATACATTGAAATGTTCACTGAAGCTCAAATTCGGGTATTGAGGTTGACACCTAGGTACTTATAACTAATTGTTGGGTGAAGTTATAGGTTGTTATAGTGAAGTTGTAAGCGGTCTGGATGGTTGTTGACATTTCTTGCTGTTCCGAAAAATCTTGCTATTGATGCAAGATCCCTATTTAGTTTTTCTTCTATTTCTTAAAGCTGTTTCCGTAAACGTATATGACGGTATCGTCGGCAAATTTCACAACATCGCTATGAACAAGACAATCAGATTATAGTTGATATACCCATATTTTTAACATCACTCCTTTATCTTCAATTTGTAAAGTATTGTTTTTTTTCAAATAAGTTTTGGTCAGTTTGTAGATATTAATATTTGGAATGTTTTCCAAAAAAATATTTGAACACTATAGCGAGGTTCACTAGTTCCATGCCCCTGAGGTTTTAACGGTTCTGGTCATATCACTATTTCCGAGTGTCGCTTTTGAATAAAATTTCTACCAGATGTTTAAATTGATATATGCAACACCTGGTTACACTTTGTGAAAAACGACATTCAGAAATGACCATATGGCTATAAACGTAAAAATGCTTAGGGGCCTGGAACTAGTCAAATGCGCAATATTTTTCAAAATATTTTTTTTGAAAAATTTACCAAATATCTACAAATTTACCATAAAATGATTTGAAACAAAACAATAATTTTCAAATTACAGACGAAAAATGGATGTTAAAAATAGGGGTATACCAATTATGATGTCATGCTAAATATTAATACTAGTTTACATTTAACCTGGAAATTTAAAACTCCGATATTTAAAGAACGGTTCGAGATTTTTACAATAAATAAAAAGCATTCTTCATCATTTTTAATTACTTGTCAGAGTACTTTGGAATCCCTTTAAAGATGCGTACAAAAGTGCACGTGATGCACATTAAAAAACTGGTGTCAAGCCTTTGTACATTCAATTTTATAAATATTTTGTTGCCAACAAATAATAGTAATTTTAATCAACCCCTGACCACTTCCACCCCCGAAATATTAGTCTTCTGAAAAACCCACTCCTTAAAAACTACATCCCACTAATGTGGTCAATCCCTGAAAAATTCTGCACTTGTACCAATCCTTTCCTTATATCTATTCGAAATGTATATTTGAAATACCCTAGTGAATAATATTCCTTTTTATTTAAATCGCTTTGATCTCACCGGCAATCTGCTATATTATTCACGAATTAAAGCACATTTAAATCATGCTATAATATTCATATTCACTAGTGTGAACACCCCATGAAGGGTTCTACCGATTAAATATTAATGTGTTAATGTTTATAGTCAACTACTACCAACTACTACTGGGATTATTAATTTATAATTTGTATTGAGAAATTTGCAATTAAAACATTAACAAGTAAGTTTAAAATATACTACATTTTTATTAATTGACTAAATAATTTAATATACGCCTTTTATGCATCCTCGATCCCAGGGCTTCTTTTCTCATCGGCTTGGCGCATATTTCAACGAGATCATAGAAAAATAAAAAAGCGCGTAAAAGAAGCCCTGGGAACGAGGTTGCCTTTTATGATAATAAAAAGTAAAAAAACTATTTTTATTCTAGTACTATTTCAACAAAAAAATAATTATCCAGAAAACATCGAATGTTAAAACATTGAATCGTGATGTCGATGTTGTTTTTATTAAAACTGGTACTTCTTGTGTTTATTAGTATACACAAAAATAATGCCACAGTCATTCAAATCCAGCACAAGAAAAGGATACTCAATAAACCGAACTTCAGAATAAAATCGGTGAATTCGGCAACTACATGTTGGTTGAAATGTATGAAATGGAACGGGAGCTGTACTGGAATGAACTATGAGAAGAATAATAGGATGTGTGAATGTTTCATTCAGAAAGACTTGATATCAGTCAATTCTGTTAATTGGAATAGATATATAAAATATGAAGACATTTTAAAACAGGGTAAGAAATTATTACAGCAGTTAAATTTAAAATTTTAAGTAAAGTATACTGTTTTTGAAAATGTTTGAAGTATACTTTTCTAAACCTAACTTTTGTGGCATTCTGACATTTATTAACCCTTCGCAAGCTTTTTAAATCACGGAAAAATAATATTATATATGAAAAAATGCAATTGTGGGAAATTAGTCGAAATTAATCACAGATAACTGTCTACGTGAAACAACTGTGAAATGGTTGGTATTAACCCTCTGATTACTGGTCTTTTTCCCCACTTTAAATTTACTGAGCTGGGGTCCACTCGAATTTTTGCTATAACTTCCTCATTTTAAACAACTAGGAATTGTAAGTTGCACCGTGACGTTGGCATGATTATAGAAAAAGCCTTTAGGTATTCATTAATCACCAGATTTAATCAACAATTTATAACAGATTTCCTTGATTACTCAGTGGAATAAATAAAAAATCCCCAAAAACGTCAATTTTTAAATAGGCTGAGGAAAACGATGAATTTTTATATTTATACTTATTTTTGGATATTTTTCTTTCTAGGAAGTGCTAGTCACATCATTTTTTCAATTTTAGATTTTGAACAACTTCTGGATAAATTTTTGGGAAATCTAGAAAAGATACCGTTAAATGGCTAGATAAGGGTAAGAGAAATAAAAAATCTCTAGTTTACAGGGTGGTACCATTTATTCATTACAAGCTAAAAAAAATAATCACGAAAAATATGTCTGTTGAGATTTTTACTAAATTTATAATCATTTCTGACCACCTGTATTGCCCGTTAAAAAATATCCGATTTTACAGATATAAACCCGTTGATGGGCATTTTAGAGATATAAACCCGGTTATGAGGCAACTGCGTTACAAAAACCTGAAGATAAGTGGGTCAAAATCTGAACCCCATGTCTAGCTTCGAGATAACACCAGTTATTTAAACAAATGTTGAAATAAAATCCATCTTATACATATTAATCTAAATTAATAAATGTTCATAAATCAACATAAATACTGAAATCCAGAAGTTGGGTGAAATACGAGAATAAAAAAATACCTCCATTCTACATAATGTACCATAGTTGTTTTGAAAAATGGAATACTCTAGTCTAAGTGTTAAACCGCGGAGTGCTAGTACGTTTGACTCTTTAAACTCTTAAAGTAAAAAAGTGAAATTCGATATACATAATTAGGAGGCTGGTTACAATTAATTAACTTTTATTAAATTAACGTTTTAAAAATTATTTATGGTAGAAAATCCATTAAAATAATATATATTAAAAAGGGCCCATCTCTTTTAAGCGCTCGTCTCTAATAACTGCCCCCTTAAATAATATAGTTTATATTCAAGCACTTTTTATTTTAAACGCGCCTCTCTAATAAGCGCCCCCCTCTGACATGCAAACAACTGTGAAATCTATAAATTAGAAGTAAATTACAAGTATAAAGTAAATAGCCATGCAAGAATATCATTTTTTTAATAAAGAAAAATGACTAGCTTATTGGTGTACAGGTCACAATTAGTGAAAATGTCATACTATCCCACATTTATTGAATAAGAAAATTAATGTTTGACATATTGGCAATTTTTTATAAGCGTCCCATCTTTTAAGCGCCCCTCTTTAATAAGCGTCCCCCCTAAAATCTCAAAAATTGTATTAGCGCCCCGGACGCTTTATAAGAGCTTATTTGAGTAAGTGAGTAAGTGAGTGAGAGAGTGAGTTTGTATTCTGTCACATAACATATATACATCGATAAATAAAAAACTGAAATAAATAAATAAATAAATAAAAACTAATAGAACAAATATATACTGGAGGTGGCAAGGATGAGCACAAACAGATGCATGCAGAGAAAAACAACGATAACATTACGGACCTTAGAAATGCAAAATAATAATAATAAAAAGACAACAATAATAATCCCCCATATAAGAAAAAAGTCGTAGAGATTGGGACCAGATTTATAAAAAAGATTGGTGACCAATAAATAATTAGAACGGTAAAATAATTATGAACCTTAGAACTTTTACTAAAAAAATAAAAAAACAATTTCAGCCTCCCCCAAATAAGAAAAAAAAGGTGATGATATCGGGAATAATTTCAAATAAAAGTACGTTACTTGGACCGTAAAATTTGCCCACCCACAGCAATACAACAAATACTGGTTATACCCCCTCACTAAATAACAAAAGTATTACAGCATCTATATATTCGGTCTTCGTATTACATCTAGGGAGCTTAAAAACTTTCCATGATTTTGTGTTTGAAACAGTTGTAATATATGTTGTTTTTCTACTCATCCGAGACGCTGTACCATATAAAATTACGTTTTTATGACAGATAATTGTTTCCTAGTTTAGTTCTTCGAAAGGGAGCATCAGTTCTAAACAATAATAGATATATTGTTTTTAGTCTAAAATCGTTTTTATAGACTATGTTCTTCAAACAAAAGTAAGCGACGTAAGCGACGCTGCACACAGTTAAGTCTTTATAAACTCCAACAATCATAAAATATTAAATTTGTTTTTCATTTAGACACCCTAACAAACTGGAAATTAATTCAAAAAAAAGTTTGCTTTGAACCAAAAAACGACGGCTTTGGAATTTTCGTGCATAAATATACGGGATTTCTATCCGCTCTAAAAATTGAGCACGTGTCTGGAGGGGTTAGATTATCCGGCTCACAGTACCCTATCGCAAATTTCGGATGCGCGGGTATTGCTTGGTACACAGTAGACAAGGTGTCCGTTTTCATCACAAGATATAATAGCAACGATGTTGTTTTACCTATCAAATTCCAACACGAAAAAGGCTTTTACAGTCTGGACGGTTACAATGCTACTTCACCAACTCTTGTGTTCGATGCTTCGGGTTCAACGCTGTACGTGAAGAAAGGTATGCAGATGCGAATTTGGTACGGCGAAGATCTGTTCAATGTATTTGAGTCAAATAATGATGGACAGACATGTGTTGACATTTACGCGAAATTTAAATATTAATTATTTAAACTACATAATGGTATAAACAGTTGTATGAAAACTATGAATTATTTATCATTAAAAGATTTATTTCTCAACAACAGCAAATTAAATTATTACAAATATTTCCTTTAATATAAATTATATTTGTTATTTGTAGTTGGTTTTGTACCTTGTTTTCATCATCTACAGTTTCGCTACTCTCACTTAGACTCTGGGACATCGCAATAACAATGTTCTCACGTATGCGTCATATGCCTTGCTAGATGGAAATTTTATTTTTTTAATTTCCAATGCTGTTCAGTCTTTAACTTGAGCTGGTCACCTCCTAAATTTACGGTAATTAGTAGTATTAAACTATGGGAATCGGGACCAGCTTTACCCCTATTATTTAAATTTGTAATGCCTATTATAATCATATTGTTATAAACAATCACTACCAGCTTAGTACCTATTGTTTTAATTCATAATCACTATTGTTTAATTATATAATCTGATTTTTATAACTGATAAAAACAGCATGTCGCAAAATGCTCATGTCACAAAATTATTCATAAGAAAATATACATGAGTAAACAATATCCGCTCAAAAATAATGGATGTCATAGAAAAATCAATCTCACTAAATTTTTCATATCTAAAAAATATCCTGAAAAAATAGTTTATGGCACAAAATGCCTTTGTTGCAAAATTATTCATGCCTATTAAATAAATGGATCAAAATTATGGATGGAACAGAAATACCAATGTCACAAAAATATCCATAAAAAATGGGGAAAAATAATGGATGACACATAAATAATATTTTTAATTATTTGTTTTTGTTTTTTATATTCCTTATATGTGTAATAAAAATACACAGTTACTATACTGTCTTCCGATATGTTTCACCCGCTCTTTTTAAGACATGAATAATTTTGTGACAATTTTATCTCTGTGTAATCCATTATTTTTACCTATTATTTTATGGATATTTTTGTAGCATTGGTATTTCTGTGTCAAACAATATTTTCATCCAACATTTAATACGCATGTATGAACTTGTGACAAAGGCATTTTCTGCCATAACTATTTTTCTTGCTGTTTTTTGGATATGCAAAATTTTGTGAGATTGATGCTTCTATGACATACATTCTTTTAAGCGGATATTTTCCTTTGAATAATTTTGTGACATTTTGAGTGATGCGGTTTTTATCAGTTTATAACAATAGGATTATATAATTAACCAATAGGGAATATGAATTAAAACAATAGGTAGGAAGCTGGTAGCGATTGTTTATAAAAATGGGATTATAGATTTAAATAATAGGGATTATGAATTTAAACAATAGGGACAAAACAGGTCCTGAAATCCATTTTTCCCTTCATTTTCATTATCAGTGACCCTATCCGTTTCTAATCTCACTCCAATTGTTGAAATTTCAAATTAATTAGGTGATTTGTTTACTGGTACTTGTATACATTTATTTATAATAGATAATAGAGTGAGTCTTATTTTATTCTGTATTGGTTTGAAGCTTCTTGGTTTGGTAATTTGTCCACCATTGTTTTACATTTTTATTGTTTTTTAAAGATTTGTTCGGTATTGTATCTCCTTATTTTATTCCCAGTAATTCTTTATATATACATAATATTTAGAATTATTTTACAGATATTTTTTCATCGCGTTTTTACTTTTTGAAGTGACTTGACTTATCATACACAAGCAGCACTTCCTTGGATACTGAGAACTTTTTGATTTGTTTTGTATAAAGGATTGAACCATATATTAGCACTGTTAAAAAAACAACAGAAATTTGGTCATTTTTAAACTTTTTACTAAAATTTTCGCGGAGTTTTATTCTCGCGGATGACAAAATCTTAAAAATTTCGCGGAATTTTATTTTCGTGGATTGGCTGAAAATCCGCGAAATCCGCCAAAATTAATCTCCGCGAAAATTAATTTCCGCAAAAATTAATCTCCGCGAAAATTTATCTCGTTAAGGTATATGAGTACTTCGTATATTTTCGGTGATTAC
>JAUOBW010276429.1:0-10754 GCA_032360285.1 Lepidozona retiporosa | reverse complement strand
CAAAAATTTTCAGCGACTCAACTATAACCTCGTATTCATGCGATATTTACATTTTCGTTAAAGTGGATTTACACGGCCAAAATTTAACTCGCAAGGGGTGTATTGTCATAAATTTCTACTCGCTGGGCTGAAACAACGTATAAGGGCATATAAGCGCATATAACGACATATAACCACGTATAAGAATGGATTTATGGAGTATAAGGTCTAAAAATAGCAATATGACTAATACATTACGTCATCATTCTATTTTTAGTGCTTATATGCCAAACGTATATTCTTATATGTGGTTATATGCGCTTATATGCGCTGATATGCCATTTTAAGAAACTGGTAGAAAATTATTGGTAAAATATTAAAATAGAAATATGATGAATTGTATTACGTCACTTGTCTATGTTTAGTGCTTATATGCAAACCTTTCATTCTTATACGGGCTTATATATCGTTATATGCCCTTATATGCCGTTTGGTCTTAGTTCAGAATCTTTGTCTACTTCTTATACAGTTTTACGTTTTATTCTTATTAGACAAATTCAGTTATTCTATTTCAATTTAATGCATATAGGAGTGGATTAGCTGGATATAAGTTAATATTTAATAAATAAAAATTGACCCCGGGGTGGGGAATTCTATCAGGAGTTTGTAGCCCAAGGGTTGGGATTATACCGGGGGCTGGGTACAGAATAGAATAGAACCGCGCATTACGATAAAGGTACAATAAAGTAGTAACCATTTGAAATATATCCAGTATGAAGACCGATTTTATTCAAAAGTGTAACCAATTATTTTTTATCAATTTCTTTTGATTTTATAATAACATATTCATTTAAATATAATGATGACGTAATTCATTACTCATATTTATATTTTTAGACCTTATAAGCCCTAAATTCATTCTTATACGTGGGTAAATACCCAATTCCTATTCGCTTAATTTATCCTAATAGCAAATATTAGGAATTCTGTTTTCATAAATTAATTTATACTCACTGGTCTGAAAGAACGTACACGGGCATATAACGACATATAACCACTTATAAGGATGTATTTATGACGTATAAGGTCTAAAAAAAGCTATATGACTAATACATTACGTCATCATTCTATTTTTAGTTCTTATATGTTAAACCATAGAAATACGAAAAGAAAGAATCACATCAAAAATATTTCTTTAGAAACATGATCGCTGTTTTGATTTTAATTCCATTGTTTTAAAATTTGAATTTACCGCCTAAATTATCGTCATAATTTATGCTATTGTTTAAATTTCAAAAAGCTATACGCGTCAGTTGCAATCGAGTCCATATACGGACATAGTGTTATGACGTAGGGTAGTTTTAAAATATTACTTTAAAACACCATGTTCGGTAAAAAAACAAACATTCGTTGTTGCACGTTGTTGTTTTGATGGTTGGACTGTTGGAGCAGGAAGGAAAGAAAAAAAGGTGAAATTAAATTTTAAAGTATCAATCGTTTAATTTTGTTGTATAAACAAGATGGATGGCAGTGAATTTCTCCAACACTCAGAATATGAAATTGATCCGGATGACCACGTAGATCAATATATCTTGAACCTAAATAATGAATTTGAGAGCAGTGAGCTGGAAATCGCTGATGAATTTTATGAAGTTCTAGATAAAGATTTCGAAAACGATCATATGAATGAACCTCAACCACGTTTACCTCCTATTAAATTTGTCGATGAGAGTAGCATAAAGCTAGTAACAACCGAAAATGCTACTAAGAAACAAACATGTAAAACGTGTAACAAAAGTTATTCAAGACCAAAAAACTTTGAGAAACATGTCAGATTATGTTTAGCATCTCTTAGCGATAATCCTACTTATACTACTACTACTACTACTACCTCTTTAACAGCATTGAATCCCGGTAAGCATTTAGCTACATTTAATTTCTAACATTTATAATGTTATGAATGTATAAATTTTACCTATCCCTCTCCCACTGTCTCACACCCATGCTTTACACAAACTTTATATAGAATATATATTCATGCAGAATTGGGTTTGAGCTCCAACCCCTCTTATAATAGCAAATTTCCTGCTAAGTGTGTGAAGAAATTTGAATTTTGACGACTCCTACTGGTCATACTGTACAGTGGTATGACAATTATTTGTAGTAAATATTTATAATATAATATCAAAGTAGACTTAAAAATCCCTAGCGAGTGAATATACATCATACATATAAATTTTTTATAGTCGCTTGTATTTAAGACAAAGGCCAATATTATTATTACGATTCGATATTGAGCAGCGGAAAATCCGCTAAATAAATATGAACTACAACTCACAAAAGTTAACCTTTGTAAGCAGTGAAGAAATGCCTTAATAACTTCTAAATGTGACGCCAGATATTTTGAATCTATTGCATTGAATCTGTTGCATTGCATATTATTTTTTTAATGGTAGCCAGGTTGAAAAATTTTATGCCACTATTAAATAGATGTTTTGTTGTAATGTCAATTTTTTACATTTTTAGAAAATCTTCCTCATGCTTCCAAAGTATCTTTACCTGTTAAAAAGCAGAAAAAGAAGTCATTGAATGGTAAATAAAATATGTTTATTAGTTCTATCTGGCTAGGGGTTGATAGTACTGTTGTTGTTCAGTATTATTAAATGCAGAGGTTCATTTTTTTTGTAGAATTTTAAAAAATTCTTTGTTGAAGGTGAACAAGTTGTTTGGGGAAAATAAGCTATTTTGATAAAGGAAATCGGAGATGTCGAACTCTTTAAAAAAGTGTTTTACGTAGAAAAACTATAATCTCATAATTTATTTTACACTGTAATGTAATTTGTCACATTTTATTAGTATCTTTAATATATGTTTGCTAAATTCGAGCTTTCAGACTTTTTGTGAAGTTTTTTAACATACTTAAATGTTTTTCTTTTATAACTCTAACATGTGCGTTTGGAATGTTTTATAACTGTGATAACGTTTAATTTATTTTCAATAGAATTAGTCTTCAACTTAATGTTAGGCCAAGTCTCAAACAGGCCAAAATAGGGATTTTTTTAACAAAGTATGACATAGGGGTGTGTCATAATAAAGTGATTTTTGAGGTTTTGATTAGTATAATCGGCTAATTTTAGAACCCATTTGCGGAGGCCTGGGCCCCAGACTGGCTTGTGCCAGAGGGTAAAAATTATGTTTTTGCTGTTTTCTCCAAAACTGTTTGACTGATCTAGCTTAAGTTTACAGTGAAGCTTGGTTAATATAAAATAAATTTTTTTATTAGTATGACTGCTAATTTTGGGTCCTCCCCGGGGGCCCGTGGATAAAAAAAGGCCCTTGTGCTAGGGGGTAAAACTCATATTTTGGCCATTTTCTCGAAAACCATTTGACCCATTTAGATCAAACTTTCAGTAAAGCATAGTAAATAAAAAAGAAATGTTTTCATTAATATGCTGGCTAATTTTAGGTCCTTTTTAGGTGGCCTGGACCTGGAAGGGCCTGCACCAGGAGTAAAAAAATCATGTGTTTGCCTTTTTCTTGAAAACTATTTGACCGATTTAGATCAAACTTTCAGTGAAGCTTAGTAAATATTTTTTTTTCAATATTTAGGCAGCTAATTTTGGGCCCTTGCCAGGGGGTAAAAAAATCATGGTTTTGCCGTTTTCTCGAAAACCGTTTGACCGATTTAGATCAAACTTTTATTAAAGTTTTGTGAATATTAAAGATGTGTTTTCATTAATACGTCAGCTAATTTTAAGCCCTATCTGGGGAAGGCTTGGAGCTCGAACCAGGGGGTAAAAATCACTTTTTTGCTATCTTATCCAAAACCGTTTAACCAACTTTGATCAATTTTTCTGTGAGACCATGTCTTAGAATTGCTATCTTTGTTTCTTTTCTTTATTTGTCAGGAGTCCATTAGTCATAGTGCTTGTTTTTATTTAATTGTGCACAAAATGTCTTGAATGAATTTTCCTTGTTTAAGATTCTTGAATGATGTGTTAAGCAATATAAAACATATTTATTTATGTTTTATAGATCGCTTAATGTATACTGATGAAGAGCTGCTGTTATCAGCGACAAATATTTTGAAAGATTCTTTGACAGATGCTGTCAATGATCCGGTTCACAATTTGAAAATGAAATTATTAAGTAAAGGCAACAAAGCTCGTGATATGGCAAGTTCCATTTTAACTGTTTTTGGGTCCGATGCAAATTTGCTTCACAAAACAGCTGTACATTTGGTGTCTCAGCTTTCTGCTATTGTTAAATCTTCCAATTTTTGTCGTCCATCTAGCTGCGAGTCTATGTGGCAAAAAGTGAAGAAATTTATTAATGATGGCACACATTACTCAGATTGGGAGAATGTTCTATTAAAAAGTGGATCTAAAGACGAAAGTACATTCAGCTTTTTTTTCTATTTTCTAACAATGAATGTTGTACGGAAAATTATAAAATTTGAAAATGACAGACTAAAAGATGCCACAGTAGTGTGTAGTGATGCAGAACTAAAACTAACTGATGATGAGCAACAAGTTATACATTATGTGGCAGGATTTATTTTATTTTCTTTGAAAAGGAAATATAGTAATATTGAACGAAATTACCCGAAAAACACAGCAGGTTCTGGTGCAAAGCAGTTTATCACCTCATTAGAGGCTTCTTCTTCCGAATTATCTGGTTTGACTTTTTTAGACTATGTTAAGAAATGGACTGAACTCCGCGATCGAGGCGGTCTAGTGAAAGTTAGAGATGATATGTTTTTGTTTGTTAGGCGAATTGAGTACGCAGCCCGCTCATGTTTAAATATAAAATTTGTAAAAGAGTATAGAGGTGAAGATTTGCGGGAGAGTATAAAATTGGAGTTAGAGAAAAGCGATGCAATTGATCAGTACTGGGAATGTCTTAGCAGGCACGTTCCGAATAATAAATTAAAAAGTATTCTGAAAGGTCAGATTATTGATAAATGGATCGATATACGTGCAAAGGCTTTTGTCCAGGCATATGTCCAGGTTCTGCGTAGAAAGTTCAACAAGATGTCGAAACAGCAGGAAAAAAAGAAGCAAGCTTTATCAAAATCTGCTGAGCCAGCAATGCGAAAAACCTTGACGTAAATATAGTTATTTTTTTGTAAATTTATACTGTACTCTCGGATGCCGAATACAAGAGGGGGGGACACTTATATTATTTTTTGAAAATTTTCACTACCCCTTGAGCGTATTAAGACTCCCTGTTTCTTAATTTAGAAAAAATTTCCCGCTGCTCATTTTTATTTTTCCTCAAGAACTTTGTTTCAGAATTAAAATCAATGTATAATGTTTTAAAGTATGACAGAAATTTTAAGAAGTTGCATTAGAAGAAGAACCTAATACCTTAAGGAATATAATACTGAACATATTTCTTGTATTTTTATATAAACTATGCAAAAAATAGATGTTAAAAGTCTCATCCATAGCCCTTCTGGAAATTTTGTCTCAGACAATTTGTTGGTTACCATGTTTAACAAATATCATTATTTCCTGGTAATCGAGACCTCCCTTGTTTATTGACATCATATTGACACCCCCTGCATTTATTAATATTTGGCACCTGAGAGTACATGTGTAGGTTATCAGAACTAATTTAACTGTTTTTAGGTTTTGAAGCACATTAGGCTGAACTTTTATTGTAGATAATAAACTTTTCTCAAATAATATTAATAAGGCACTTTTTCACTCCTAAAACTTGTGAATATAACATTTTTGAGTTTTTTTCCTCTTTTAACTAGCCAATCGTTCTAAGTTAAGATATAGGTTTTACCATAGAAATATATTTCTATGGTTTTACTAAGTTTGATGTCATAATTTGTTGAAATTAGCATCTGTTAGCAGGTGCACTTAAAAATTATATTCACTCACAGAAATACAAATTATTTCTGTGATTCACTTAAATTTGTATGCCTCTATCATTTTTACACACAAAAAAGAAACATTTTACTGGATTTTCGTTATTAAAAGTAATTTCCCTCTTATACCTTAACCAGAATAATTTCCGCAGAGCTTTTTATTCATGGATGACGAAATTTCAAAAATTTATTTTAACAAATTAGCCTATTCGCAATTTTTTTGGAAGTTAATCTGATTATATTAAGTAATGTTGGAGTTAGAAAGACAAACGAAACAATATTCTTTAATGTGTTTTAGCTAAACTTATTGGCTAAAAATAACAACAGACAAAAACACAAAAAGGCCAAAATTATTTTGTTTAAAAAATTTTTTACAAAGTTTTTTGATAAGTTTTATTTTCGCGACTGGATGCTTTTCAAAAACTTCTATTTTGTTTTCTTCGTGAATTAACCAAAAATCCACAAAATTAATTTGTAAAATTTAATCTTCGTGAAAATTAATCTAGTTATAGTAAAAAATGAGCCTGCTTAGAACATTTTTAATTTTCGAAATTGTTAATTTTTTCAGACGCCTTCCTAATTTCACAGTAGTTTTTAAATTTTAATTTGTATCTTTTCTTGAATAAATTCTTGGTGAGTGATTCTTTGTGCGCATAGGGGCAGTCTTTTATTAGCAATTTAGTTTGTGCGTTATGCGCTCATTGGGGGCCTTTACATGACATGGCCTACAATTCCTATTTTTGTTGCGAGTCTTATCATTTAGTTTTGAAAATTTTCCAAAAGCGGATCACCACATTTTAGTTTTCTTCAAAAGGAGCATATCTCATCCTTGTAATTTAATTTTCCCTATATGTTTGTTAAAAGTTTGCTAATTTTCACCCTCATTTGTTTTGTTTTTTAAGTTATCCTATAGAAAAAAATAAGCGCTGTCATTTTGATTTTTGACCTTTCTATGTGTATAAAAAAGTTCTGGAATGTTTTATTTTCTTTTTTACAGTTTCTGAAATTGGCTTTAAAAAATGCTGCACATAATTTTGGTCGAGTATTGCAGTTTTGAGTTGAACTGGAAACCCTACTGTAGTTTTGAATGCTCAGCCAGGTGTTACTTTTCGGTTAGATTCTTTTACTAGTTATGTTCAGAGAATCAAGTTGTTATTCATCTCAAAAGTTATTTGTCATTTTATTATTTTTTATTTTATCTTTTGACGCGAGGAGGTAATTTTTAAGGGGAAGCAGTTTTCCAATAGATCCCAAAGTCCTATGGACTTTTGTTACAAGTGTGTTGTAACTAAAATATTTTTTTGCTAATTTATTATGGCGAAATGATATAAGTAATGTGATAATTTCTAGTTTATTGACTAATGCTTGTTATTTTATTCATTAATTTCCAGATATATTGTTGGTTAATATATATGACGAAATATAAAGCATTCAGTGTGTTAATAAATTGTGGTGTATTTAATTTCCCACAAATTAATTTATATTAAATCCCAAAATTTTCGCCCGCCAAAATTTAATACGGACAAATTTTACGAGCTAAGAAAAAAAAAATTATTACAAATTTTGGCAAAAAAAAGTTTTATTTATTCTAGGAAACTGTCTAAAAATTTCGGAAAATTATCGGTGTTGAGGTATAATTAAGTAAAAATGTCCACCTCAGCCAAATCTGGGTGATAGTGAAATTTTGCAATACAAAAAACGACATCATTACAGAGTTTTTATTTTTTGGTCGGGACTTTAGACCGTTTTAAATTTATTTTCATGATATAGTCCATACTTAGTGAGAAGACTTCAGAATGGGTTTTAACTTTATCATAGCTCAAGCTGTTTTGAAGATATAGCCATTTTGATGGCAACAAAAACCGAGCGTGAAACAAAACAATTTTTGTGTTGTAGTATACTTCTCAACACTAATTTGGATTTCCTTGTACAAATTCTAAGAAAATTTGCCCAGGTACTAATATTCGACGAGTTGTTCGAATTTTAGGTCATAATTTAATTTCGGCCCATTTTGGGGCGTCTGGGGCTCGATTACCCCTTTTCGGGCCCTGGGGCCCATAAACGTAAACCCCTAATAAAAATCAATATATTTGTCCAAACTTGATGAAAATTTGCCCTATGTACTAAAATTTGACAAGAAATTCGAATTTTTATTATTTATTTATTTTTATTATTATTTTAATGATTATGGTCAGAATTTGATTTCGGGCAATTTGTTGGGGTCTGGGGTCGTATTGCTCCATTCGGGCTCCGGAAGCCCAAAAAAATATATTCCATGAAACTAGATGAAAATTTACCTAGACTTTAAAATTTGACGATTAATTTAAATTTTTGCTCAAAATTTGGTTTCGAGCCATTTTTAGGGGTCCGAGGCTACATCACCCGGTTTCAAGCCACAGGCCTAAAAACACCTAATGAAAATTGATATATTTATCAAAACTCAATAGGAATTTTGCCCCAGATGCTAAAACTTGACGAGAAATTCGAATTTTTTTATCAAAATTAGGTTTTGGACATTTTTTAGGGGTCCGGGGCCCCGCGTTTTCCCCGTTTCGAGCCCAAAAACGTACTAATAAAAATCTACCTTACTATTATTTATTGGGCAAAATCTTCGTCGGACAAAACTTTCGTCATTTCACAAAAGTTTCGTCACTTTTGTCCGACAAGGTATCCGCGAAAATTAGTACCTTTTTGTCCAATGAATAATTTTTGTTTAAAAAAATCTTTGCCCAAGGAAATTGTAAAACAAGTAAAAAACACCTTTTAATCGAAAAAGATTTTTGTCAGGGTCGAAATTTCTTGATGGTGACGAAATTTGCCCTAGGTACTAAAATTTTACGATAAATTTGAATTTCTGATCAAAATTTATTTTCGTTCTGGCTGGGAGTCCGGGGCCCGATTACCCCGTTTCAGGCCCAAAAACGTAAACTCTTAATAAATTTGCGTGAAGAATCTTTTTCAGTACAATAAGACCCGCTATTTCGAATGTCGTTTATTCGAACATTCTTTAATTTGAACAATATTTTCGGTCCCGCCGAGTTTCTATGGTGTACTGTACTGTATTACCAGACTTTGTAGGAATAAGTTTTTTGCAGTTCGAGCGAAAACCAAGAAATCCACAAGTTTCTGCCGCAGGCAGGTTCCACCTTTGGTACTTAAGGTCAGAAACTTTCGCTGGCAGAAACTCGCGCGGTTTTTTGCCCAATTCGCGAAATTTTTTTTAAAAGGCTTGTCCCGTCCGCGAAATATCTTATTTGCAATATTTTTTTCTGAAAACTTACCCCAGCTGCATTTTTCATTGAAATTTCGCCAAAAAAAACAGCTTTATTCAATGTCTTCACGTATTTCTATGGTCTTTAACAGGGTAATTAATTCGCCGAGGTTTTTCCCCGCGAGTTTCACGGATCGAACGTTACTGACCTTAAAATAATTGAATCTATGTAAGGCTTGAAAAGACTTCGTCATTTGCTTATAATGAAAGGTCCAGATATGGTTTCGACTATTTTCTAGGTTAGAATTTACCTACCCCCTAAACGACTTAGCTACTATACTACTAGAATATAAGCTGGTTTAATGAAGGGATGCATCTAGAGGGTGACAACCTTTGGAGCCATCAACCATTGTTTTCAAGATTTGTTTACTCTCTCCATACACATTCATTTGTGGACCCTAAATGTTACCAATAAAAGAGGCCACATAGCCCAATTTCAGTGGATACAGAAAATAAATTTTGCTTAGGTTAACCGTTATGTTAACTAGGTTTTTATGGTATGATCAGAACCATAAGATTGCAAATTTAGTATACCAACATAGAATTTTTTTGGTACATTTAAATATATGTAGTCTTAAATTAAAACACCATTGTTTGCATAATCACTTTTTTTTCTCATAAATCGACATAAACAATCGAACTACAAGCATAAATATAGCTAGAGTAGATGGAAAATGATGAACCCAAAACCTGTTATTTTGTGCTAGTTTTTGAGGTCACCAAAATGCTAGAAGGGGCATAACGTACCAACCATGCAAAAGTTTTATAAAGCTTATGAGAAACACTAATATTGCTGCAAAAAGCCACCTTTTTACTGTAATTGATATCTTCTACCTACTCATCAAAATGAAAAAAAAAAAATCTGTATTTATAAATCCTTTATAATCCTTCCAGAAAAATGTGTTACAAACCAACGGACGGAATAAACAAAAGTGAATTTATAGGTCCATCTAAGGTAGGTCCACTTTGCCAAATCTCAAAATCAGATTTTAAAATTCAAAAATCATATCTCGGCCCGCTTTGCAAACTTTTTTGACATACCTAGACGGGAGGCCCATTTTTGTAAAACTTTCAAAAGTCGATATGTATGACAATATTTCCTAGCTGTGTGCAAACAATAGCTTATCACAGATTTTAATAAAAATGGAAAAAAAATCCTTATGGACATGCCTAACAAATTTTTGGTAGTAAAAAAACTGCGTCTTTCGATCAGTCACGCTTTGAATTAATTTTTGGTCCTTTCGGGGGAAAGTTTGGGTCTGCCTGGACGGTCTCAAGAACTGTTTGGCACTAACGACTTGTGTCATTTGATTAGTCATGCTTTGAACTAGTTTCATGCAAAAATTAACTAAATCCATAGAGTCGTTTTTGATATAAAATAACGGAAACCTCAATTTCGCGCGAATTTTTAAGCAATAACGAACTGCGACATTTGGTAACATCTCTAGTACAGGCATGAAAATGGATGCTGTTCACATACGCGGAAATAAATCATTATTTTGTAACTTTGAGGGCCCTGGATGTTTATTGATGAGTCGTGTTTTGAACCAGTTTAGTGCAAAAAAAAACTAAGAAAAAAAACTAAAAAGGTAGGTGAAAAAACCTCAACACTAGGTATTCTTA
>JAUOBW010276096.1:0-10764 GCA_032360285.1 Lepidozona retiporosa | reverse complement strand
CTTCTAATATTTATGTCTTATATATTTTCCTAGATATCATTATTTATTTTTATTATTATTATTATTATTTTTTTTTTACTACGTTATAAAAAAAAATAACGGGGATTTTGATTGAGTCCTATAAATTCACTTATATCCGTTCGAAACACTTTTTCTCAAAATATGTTTGTTAGTTTTTTCTGAAATTTTGCATGATGATAGAAGAAAAGAAAAGTGACAAAGCCGGATTTTTAAAAATAATTTTTGGGGCCCCTGGTTACACCCAAATATAGCCAAAAATAATGTTTTCTATCATCCCACGAAAACTGCATATACGGGCAAATTTTGGTTCTCAAGTTATAGCCAAGATGATCTCAGCCAATCAAAATGCTTCATTTTCAAATATACAGCATATACAGATATATGCTTTATATAAATTTTACATATATCTCTAATGTATATATCAACATTTTTTATAATATAATAATTTAAATATAGTAATGTTTAACCACAAAATGAATGTATTTATATTTGGGTTACCCATGTGTGCCTAAACGGCTCTCGGCCAATTATAATTGTCGATTTTCAAATAATCTTTAGAACAAACTTTTTTCTTTTTTATGGGGGTATCATAAAACTGTCAATCAGGTTGCTTGGTTTTCAAAATCATTATTTCAGTATTCCATATTTTCGGGAGTTCAATGACCACCAACCGAAAATTTATGCTTCCGTTCCCTAAACGGGTAAATGTTAGCCCAAAAATGTCATTATCTCACTTTTATTATTCTAAATTATCCTATTGTAATTTTGTTTGATGATAAAAACTAGTATGAGTATAAAAATATTAAATTTTTTTCCAAGGCTTAAGTTTTCCAAAAAACAAACAGGGTTTTTATTCCTAAAATCAACGTTTTTGAATTTTCTCAAAATCTGTTCATCATTATTTTTTTAATTTTGCATGATATTAGAGGACCATAGAGGGAAACTTATTAAACAGGTCAACTTTAGCCAAAAAATGACATTATCTTTTCTTAAGAAATTATGTTTTGATTTCACTAAATTGTGTATGATAATAAAAAATAATATTTCTGATTGTTTTAGCATGTAAAAAATATTGAAATAATTATCAGAAGCTTAAACTTTCCTAAATCGGTGCGAAAACACGGCTTTTAAACCTAAAATCAACGTTGTTGAAATTTTCTAGAAATATGATAATTTTTTTTAAATTTTGCCTTAAGTTAGAAGGCCAAAAATGGCTTCTTTTGACCCATATAAGCATCTGTCAAAAATTCTCGTATTTGAGTACTGGGATATGTAAAATCGAAAAAACACATTTTTGACCAAAAATAACATCATTTTTGACAGAAAATAAGATTTTTTAAATTTTCTTGAAAACGGTGCTATAATTTTTTAAAGAATTTCACATGATGTTCAAGTCATAGGGACTTCTTTTGACCCATATAAGTTTTTGAGTATTTGGACCGAAAAATTGAAAAACTACAAAAAATTACATTTTTTTTCAATTTTATTGAAAATGGTGCCATATTTTTAAATATAAATGTTAGAGGCTCTGTTTTTTTACTCATATAGGCATATTTTTCACATAAATCAAAGTTTTTTCAATTTTGACAAGAATTTTTGAAATATTTTTATACATTGCATGATTTTAGAGGCCATATACTTCCACCTGTAAAAATTCTGGTTGCATATTGCAATTAAGATTTTGTTTATTTTTTAATATTGAGTAACGAAAAATGTTTTTAAAATTTTGTTGTCTTTTGGTATATATTGCTTTTGGCTAAAAATATTATCTCAGGAACCAGTGAAACTTGGCATGTTTTTAAAAGAATTTTGTTGTTTTGTAGGTGTATTGGCCAACATTGTGATATCATTAGAAATTGTAACTGAAGGTCATCTATACAGAAAGGTATTGATCTATAAGTAACTTGTGTTATTAATTAGTGTTTATTTGCAAATTTTTCTTTAAATTGAAAAAAAAAATGTTAATTTGGTAGTCAAGCAAATTAATGCTACAAAGGTCACTGGAGTCTGATACGATGTTCTATATCATCAAGAGTGTACAAAGTAAATATTTATGCGCTCCAGATTTTAGTAGATATGACAATAATATCACAATATAATAAGTGTAAAGTAAAAGAAATAGCCTTGATGTCAGCATCATTGCATGAAAAATGTCCATTAACTGCGCTATGTTCGCTCCATACGTTTTTTGACGTTGGTCAGGTTATTTTAGTTAATTATTTCAATAATGATTAATATGATGGTGAATAATTGATTTTGGCGAAGATCTAAATCTATTATCTTTTCAAGTTAATAATAAAAATAAAGGTTATAAATCTGCTCTATATAAATCTGGGTATGTGCAATTCTTTAAAAAAAGTTGCTGCAATGAAGTCGCTATCATTTGACCACTCAACCATGAATTGTAGTTTGTGTAGCATTCGTTTTACAACCTTATTATTAGCCCGTAATTACAATTTAATGTTCAATTTTAATGCTCTATTTTTTGGTCTGTGTATAAGCTTATAGAAAAATTGTTTCTAGTGGGGTCTTAACCCCCCTCAAAAAAGCTCCTGATCCCTTTTGGTTTTAGCCCCCTCTAAAAATAGAAAAATTTCAACCCTCCATTTTCGCCACCTCCCCTTAAATTAAAAACCAGAGACCTATTTCATCTCCGCCATGGTACACAGCAAGCAATGTGAGTAGCAGAATGCAATCATACCTTTATTATATATAAAAATATTACCAAACCCTAATATCAGAGGTCGGGTGCAGGCTTTGTAGATGTTAAATATTGGAACAAAGTTAATTTTAGCCACCTAGTGCAATTTTCAAGAGCTCACTTAACATTGAAATGGTTAGCGAGTTGCCAAGGATATTTGCTGTTATTCTAACAAATAGATATGTTGATGCACATATTTGTAAACAAAATGTTTAATATACATCAATCGCCACAATGGGCAAGAAAATCCTGTAATAATTATTTATTCCCCACCTTTCAAACTTTTTTAAATTTAACATATAATGTTTTCCGATAGTAAAATCCTTTCTGATATGTGAATAAGATCTTTTGGTGAAGATTTTAGCAAAAGAAATTCTCAATTTTCGGTAACGTGACCTCAAAATGACGTCACTCATCACGTCACTTATCTTATGAAAAACAGCTTTTTATAAATAAAAAAATAGTATATGATGATTTTATATCGAAATTCTTTGAACTATAATCTATATAAACAGTTAAGTTATATGGGCACTATTTTGGAAGATTTCACAAAAATCATGATAAACAAATGCTGACGTCATCAAAAATAGTAGCCATTTTGTTTCTTTATTTCAAAAACTTTATTGCCTATAGCACTAACAACATACCAAATTTTAAAGATATCAGTTAACATTAGGCAATTTTTTTGGGGTTGGGGGGTGGTGGTGTAAAATATCACAAATAGGGTTAACTCTTTCAACACTGTTTTTTATTATTTTAGTGAATATACGGGAGCAAATCTTAATAAAGTTTATATATTTTTGCAAATTAATTTAATTTAGGAATAAAACAGACTTAATTTATGCTAACTCCTTCCATGAGATGACCAAAATGTATGCTATAGGAATGTGAAACTGTTTTAATTCTCGTTTTATGTGGGGGTAAACCTCCTTAAACTTATTTAATTTTAATTTAAAGATTGTTGAAACGCCGTGGTACAATTACACCATTAGTGTCAAGAACTCTTATTGTAAGCAATGGGATTTCTTGGATAACTTTAAAGAGACAGATGCTTGTAAAACTTCTATATATTCAACTGTTAGCCAACTCGTTTGCGAGTAAGTAGAAGAAAACCTTTTTACATTTCATGTTATATACCAAATTCATTAAATTAAAGTTAGGTATAATTCATTTTTTTATGCACCAATGCCTGATTGTATGGTCAATTAATTTTATTAGGGTCCTTTTTGTATTTTGTTCATATTATAAGTTTGTCGTATCAATAGTTTTGTGAAATAAATAAATAAAAAATATATTTTTTATTGTAAGGCATATTATCATGCGTTTATATACTCTCTACCTTTTATAGGATCTGTGAACTGAGTGTTTTCTTCACATGATATGGTAAATATGAAACAAAAAGTTTGTTTTCATATTTTAACAGAATAAATTTTTAAATTTTAACTAAAATAATTACATGTTTCTTGCTTATTCAATCTATTATTTAGTTAAATACCGTAAAATCATACATATAAGCCCGGGGATATATCCGGAGAAAGGCCTTTTTCGATAGGCTTAAATTCGGGGACAGGGAATTTTTTTTTATTGTTGAAAATTGTTTATTTTGATATTCATTTTTTCTCTATTTAACATTTTATTCATTGGTTTTATTCTGAAACACTCTACTTAACCTTGTTTCTATTTGAAATACTTTCTTTTAAGATCATTTTTTTATCTAAATCACTGTTTTTGAAACCATGAGAACTTATATCCAGGATAATTTTTGTGTTTCAATTTGGGTATGCCTTTGTTTTGGAGATCTTATATCCTGAGTGGCTTATATCCGTAGGGGCTGATATCCGTGATTTTACGGTAATTAATTAAATAATTGATAAATTGATATTTCAAATTGTGAAGTATTACAATGTTTTCTTAGAATAATTGTTCAGGATATTTCAATTGTTGAAAACCGAAACCTATATCAATTCTAACCACCCAAATACCAGATTAATTTGAGCCTTGCTGACCACTATTAAGTCAGGCGTAACAAGAGTTACTTGTTTTTATCAGCTCCTCAACAATTACTTTCCATTTTGTTAATTTTTTTTTGAAATGTGATATAAAATAAGCTCCTTTTCCAGATCAATAAAATTAGGGAAATGGATATTGAATCTTTATAATAAATTTTTAGATGTAAGTCTGGTGGATTAGTGGCAGGATACATGAAGGCATTGTCACATTATGATACTATACTTGCATCTTTCACAAGGTAACGGTTCTGGATATCATATGAAAGAGCGTGAACATTTTTCATATAATTTTTTTTATTTTTTCGAAAATTTTTAAACGGTTCTTAAAGTATGCTCGTTTAGAGATTTAAAAAAATCTATTCTGTGATGTCACTAGATTTTTTGTGATGTCACTAGATTTTCATGGTCCAACTCTCATAAATGTCAGTGACAGTGAGGCCTATGAAGATCAATTATTAAGTAAAACACAAGTAAAGCCAGCACATAGCTACAGAATCTAGTGATCACAGCAAAAAAAATGTAACATCTGAAAATTTTTTTTAAGAACTTTCAAACGAGCGTAGTTTGACAACGGTTTAAAAATTTTCAAAAATAAAAAAGTTCTGTGATTTTACAGTGTCAAAACCCTCCAAGGGTTAATAAGACTTTTTATTTTGTTTACAAATATATATCGAATTTGATTGGTTAATGACCAGAACATATATTCCATATTTTGAGTGCAAAATCTCGATATTATTTTTGAATGGTTAAATGTTGACATATTTGATTCTAATTGGTTAAAAATGGGTACAATATTGAAGTGTTGCCTTCTTTTCTTAAAGGGACTGAACACTATGAAAAAAAAGTTTTTTTTTATTATGTCATATGAAAGAGCATGATAAATTATCATAGAATTTTTTTATTTTTTCGAAAAATTTTAAACGGTTCTCAAGTTATTCTTGTTTAGAGATTTAAAAAAATCATAAAAAATGTATTCTGTGATGTCACTAGAAATTTTTGTGATGTCACTAGATTTTCATGGTCTAACTCTCATGAATGTGAGTATTGAGAAGGTGCTAGATAGCAATAGGCAGATCTGATCATACAAGTAAGACCACACTCAGCTACAGAATATAGTGACATCACAGAATTTTATTCAAGGTCACAAAACACATTTTTCAAGAACCTTAAAATGGGCATAACTTGAGAACCGTTTGAAATTTTTCGAAAAAAAAAAAAAAATCTAAGATAATTTTTCATTCTCTTTCATTTGAACCCAACTTGATTTTACAGTGTTCACTCCCTTTAACAATATTTAACTCCCCTGAGAAACATAAAAAAACTCTAAAAAAATATTCGCCATATTTTTCCAGGGTTTCCCCTTACTGGGGGACTACCTCGAAGCCAAATTTCAATGTTGCCTCCCCCTACAAAATGACTCCCCTCCCCCCACCGGGCGCCCCCGCATGAAAAACATGTACTCCCCCATGGAAAACATCTGCCCTACCCCCTATATAAAATTGGTTTCTAGCTAAAAAATACACAAAAATTATTAACTTATTTTTTTCATGACAACTAGTCCTTTTATTAACTTAAATTCACAAAAACATGCACTTTATCAATAATTTTCAAACACAAATTCATCACTATTTTTAAAAACACATAAATATAAGTAGAAAGTTAAATGGCGATATTTCTCTCAAAATTTAAAAGTTATACACAGTTTTAGTCTTGGTTTAGAAAGTGTTTCTGATTCATGTGCATATATAATTAATATATTTAACTTAATCGATGTATAAAATGATTAATCGATAATATTTTATTGCGTATCCTTTTGTTTTATTCAGGTCTACTTCAAACTGGTTTGTTGTCCAGACATTGGCCACACTGATCATGGCGTTTTTAATATTAATGCTGTATTCATGGTATTCTCATGCCGGATTACCATGTGTGAACACGGTTGTTGAATTACCAGAGAATCATCCTTGTGATGTTTACAAGTAAGTGTGATCACTCTTTGCTTAGAAAAGTCTTAAAAACATTCTTGTTTATAATTTTGTATTTAATTTTAATTAAAAATTCTGTGTTGTTGTTGTTAATATTTAATGCCCGTTTTCTATTATATCATAGCTTGGACGTTGGCCATAAGTTACTGAACATAATATGACCAGGTTGCTTTTGTGAGCCTGATGTCCTTCCTGACATCTCAACCAATAAATCAGTAAAAATATTAAATAATTTACTAATAAATCAGTCGCAACCCTAATTATTCAGTTCCCATCGCAAACACTTAAAGCACCATATCTAGGAGAAAGTAAAGATGGTGTGAGGCATAGATATATTTAGTGGGCCTACAATTTGATATTATCATTCGTAAATTCTACTTTATTTATTAATTCATCTTTAATATTATATAGGTATCGTTTGATCATTGAGACCGGCCATTCATTTGGTGCAGGCACAACCGCTAAGGTAAACGTTTTTAATTACTAATTAATTCTTTAATTATAAAAAATCTGACAAAAAATGTAAAAATAATGTTAGTTTAGCCTATACAGAGCTGAGCATCTTTCAACATAATTTAACGTTCACTGTGCCCCCAGGTACCTAAGATTTTTGATAGGAATACATTATGTTCCAGCACTGCCTCTGAGCATGATCTTTACCATTTGTAAATCTTGTAAATCTTTTTATTTAGTACTTACCAGAAGAATCCTTTACATAGAGAAACCTTTACACATTTTTGCTTCATGCCTGAAATACACACTAAAAAAAGTCAGTAACCAGGAAAAATGGTTTTAATTATCGCCGATCGAAATGTTTCTACGTGTGGTTGTTTGTCTTGTCCACTATGGACTTTGTATCTTAAAAAATTGTTTTCTTGTGGAGGTCTTTAGAAGTACATGGTGGTTTGCAGCAGTGATCTTGATATATAATTACACTCCCACTATTATTAGTGGTATTTTTATCATAAGTAGATAATTAGTACTATAATAAGTTGTTAAACATTAGTAGGATAACGTAAAGATATCCATACCTGAAAATTTGTGAAATTAGTTCGTTAGCGTTATTTCCTTACTAAAATTTTTTTATATACAAAAATCGCACTTTGACAATGCATTTCGTCGGTTAAACTGAAGCTAAATTTGGAGTAAAAATGTCAAATAAACATACCCGTAAAACCTCATTTCCATGTTAAAAACAAACTACCTTCCTTTTTGTATTGGTTTCTCTACTCTTTGATGTCATGTTAACATAGCTTTAATGAGGTAATTTTATAGGCAAGGTACATGAAGTGGATGGGGTGGGCTTTTACATCAACGTTAAAAAAAAGGCTTTAATAATTAGAAACAAGGTTTTACAACAATCACTTATATTGTGAAGCTAATTGTTGAAAAAATATCTCCTGTGCGAATTTTTTATTAGAAGCTAGTATTATACATTTTTTGAATGGTTAAGAATCAAGAATCAATAAAATATTTCTGTCCTTTTTTTTACATGTGTTCAATTTACAGACCGGAATAAATCATCTCTATTAAAAATAGTACCCTAAAATACTGTCAATTTTAAAAGTAATTTTCATTAAAAATGAGTTACTTCATCTGAAGAAGACCTACTAAACAGTTTTTCATAGGAGCCTTCGTTTTTTAGTTATTTTGCTTCAAAGATGAGAAAAATAGCACAAATCACAATTTTTCTCGTCTTTGAAGCGGAATAACTAAAAAACAAAGCCTTAAAAATGTCAATATTTAAATACGTATTCATAAAGAGTGGTTTGTCCACAGGCTTAAATAAATTTTATGCAAAATGGCAACGGGACCTAAACCTAAAATATACTAACCCAAAAAAAGGCATGAAATAAAAATACCTGTTTGATTCACTTCATGTCAATTTATTTGTATAAAACTTGCATACCAATTTCACTTTTGTCTTCTTACTTACATAACAATAAAAAATCTTTTTTTCAAGATGGCGTTTAGCAGAGGAACCGTTTATTATCACAATATTAAAATTAAACTTAATACATTTAAATACAGATCACAGTATAAGTATTATCTATATTTAAGAGGCGGGATTATATACAAGATGCTAATAGATGAAGGTAATTAATTGTTACATTTTTTTTAGTGTGTGCAATGGTTGTCTATCATTATGTAAATATTTAAATATAAGTGAATGTTTGTCTTCAGTTAAAATTAGCTAGTCTTAAATAATGCCTGGTGTCAGGTAGCTATTCCAAGGCATGAATTCTATAAATATTATACTGGTCTAAACTATAGTGGATTTTTTCAATCCACACACAAGTCCAATCAGGTTCTGATTCTTCTAAAATGGTGTCTCCTATTATAAAATAATATTATTATTGACTATTTGATATGTTTGCCAGTTTGCCATTATTTTTCCCTGTCCCAAGATCCATAAACAATGATCAATGTCAGATTTAGGTAAAATTTTAAATTATTCTAATTTTCTCAAGAAATTATGATCCAATTGTTAGAAAATATTACCGTATTTATCGGTAGGAGCGCTCATTTAATTTTTGAACTTCTAAGGGGTGCGCTCTTTTTCAAATATAAAACAAACATTGAATAACCTCAAAAATTGTTGTTTTCTTATCATTGTTGACATTTCTTTTAAAATTAGCACCCTATAACGGTTTAAATTTTTAAAATGAGAGTCAAAATAAGTGCCTTTCTGGAGCGAGGGGGCAATCATTTAAGCCTGGGCGCTCATCATAATTTTAGACTCCATAGGGGGTGCTCATTTGAGGGGGCGCTCTTTCAGATAAATATAGTATTGTTGACTCATTTTACTTGTCCACTATTTTGAAATTATTTTTCGTTCATTACTTTAGCATTAATTAGCAGGTGAGTGAGACCTGCTTATAAGCCCTTCACATATACACATATTTTAGATAAGGGTTACAAGGTATTTACAGTTATTCTAGCCAATCTCTATAATTGGCATATCATCTTTGGAAATATTGTGACTATCTTAACATGTCAGCCATTTTCTTTGGGGGGGCCTGGCAAACTTTTTGGAGGCATCTGAGTTTGTGGATAAATATAAATTTTTGCTAATTTGTGAGTATTTGTTATTTTTTCCGATCACATATTGAAAGCTCTTCCAATTATAATGGTTATTAAGAAGCAAGGACCTAAAGGAGCCATAGTCATTAATTGCTTGCTTGGAATTATTTTTCTAATGTCTCGTTTAACAATTTTTATAACTGTTTCTGTTGAATAATACTGCTATTTTTAGGTTTGTATTATATTACATGGGACAAAAGGACATTCTCAGAAGTTTGAACTAACATGTGAAGATACATTTATGTTTCAAAGGTCTTCCACTAATATTATATATGTCAGGTATGCAAATATCAGTAATTTTTAGTCATGCCACCCTTGAAATTAGTATAATAGATTGGCTGAATAATATTGCTGTTGTCATATAGATTTACAACAGCAAAATTAGCGGCATTTTTTGTTGTCACTTGGGTTTGTGCGCAACCTTGTTTTAAGATCTTCTTTCCTCTGTGTTTTGTTTACAATGCTTCAAATTGAAGCAAGCACATGGGAAAAAGCATACAATTTTCTTAGAAATTGGTTGTTTTTACGCTTGCTAGAATGTATTCAAAATTTGTGATTGTTGCTGTGGATTATGAGGGATGGTAATTGAATTACAAAGAATGTTTTCTAAATTTATCATAAGATTGCTTATGAAATAATAATTCTTGTACAAGATTCAATTTTACGATTCGGCTGCAGTAAGATACGTTACTTAATTGATAAACAGTAAATAGAACTGGGTCAAAACAAACATACAGCAACATTTTTAACCCCCTATTATCAAACTGTATTTCTCTATTACCAGGGAGGTTGACATTTAAAATTTATTTTCTAAACATAATTAAAAAGAGGTATACATACTATTTATTTAGTCAATTAAAATCTGATACATCAGGCCTTAACCCTATTCCGTATGGGCTATTTGATGTACGTTAAACGTATGGGGGGGGGTAAATCTAGCCCCCCCCCCGCCGAAAAAATGAAC
>JAUOBW010275985.1:0-10772 GCA_032360285.1 Lepidozona retiporosa | reverse complement strand
TTAAATTTAATCAAAAGGAATTTTCAAAAATCTAGTCCATAAAAGTGAATTCAGCAATACCAAATATGAATGGGACACAGACCTTATCATGAGTAAATCTGAGTATAGTGATTCATCAAGCTCCCAGGGGCATCTTACCTATTAAAACTTAAAAGTTGGGACGTAATTTTGCGTGTGGGCGCACTTTGAGCAAGACATGACCTGCTTGTAAACCCCTCCATCTTGACCTGCTTGTAAACCCCTCCATCTTGACCTGCTTGTAAACCCCTCCATTGTATGATATCGTTTCACAAATTATATCAATTAATTTTCATATTTTAAATAAAAAACATAAGATAGTTAAATAATAATTGTGTGTGTGCTAATTTACTATATAGCTAATAACCATTGTTTTTACAGGAAATCCGAGCAAAGTGGCTTTTTAAAGGAATGCTATATAATTTATAAATGTGGGGTTGATCATCTTTATGATAATTTTAATGGCTTCCTCTGGACATGCTATTCACTTATACTATGTAAGACTGTGCCCAGTGACGTATCCAGAAGCACATCAGTTGTACTAATTAGTTTTGAAAAAAGATGTTTGGTGAATGCATGTCTAAAATTATGGTATAAAAAGTAGCCAACGATACTAACCCGATATTAACATTTTTGGGGAGTTTGGGTGCCAATCTCAGTATATATTTTGTCTGAACACATCAGTTGCGTGTTAAGTTTTATTGAATCTTCTACATAGGTTCATCGTAAATACACGGCCGAAGATTTTGATGAAGATCTTCGTACTGTTTTAAGAAGGTCAGGATGTCGTAATGAGAAGATTGCATTTATAATGGACGAATCTAATATTCTTGATTCATCATTTTTGGAAAGAATGAATACACTCCTTGCTAATGGTGAAGTGCCTGGCTTATTTGAAGGTATAAATTCTAGTACAATATTTAGTCTATGACACCATTTTACAGAGCGCATAAACAAAAAATATGTCACTTTATGTTATATTGTGTTTTGCCTTTTGTATGGCTACTGTCTTTTGTTCTTGCATCTGGAATATCTGAGTAAAAGCCCAAGGGTTATAACGAGGGCCTGTGCATGTTTTTAAAAAATTTTCTGCACGAAGTTAGACCATAATATGACACATCGAATGACGCAAGTGGTTGCTGTCCAAAAAATTGTGGGTCTCCCCCAGGTTGGAAAAATTCCAAAAAACAGGGTTTTTCAAGATTTTCTCTAAAATGGCTTTAAGGATTTTGCTAATTTTTTGCATGAAGTTAGACCATAACATGACTAATCAAATGAAGCAAGTGGTTACTGCCAAAAAATCATGGGTCCACACCGGGTTGGCAAAAATACCAAAAAACAGTTTTTTTGCGATTTTCTCAAAAACTGCTTTAAGGATTTTGCTATTTTTTTGCATGAAGTTAGACCATAACATGACTAATCAAATGAAGCAAGTGGTTACTGCTGAAAAAATCATGAGTCCGCACCAGGTTAGACAGAATACTAAAAAACAGGGTTTTTCACGATTTTCACAAAAACGGCTCTAAGGATTTTGGTGATTTTTTTCTTGAAGTTAGATCAAAACATGACTCTTCAAATGACGCAAAAGGTCGCTACCGAAAAAATCAGGGGTCTGCACCGGGTTGGCCATGATACCAAAAAACGGGGGTTTTCACAAAATAGAGTTTTGTCAATTTTCTCAAAAACTGTTATTGCGATTTGACTAATTTTCTGTATGTAGATTGAGAATAATGTTCTACATCAAATAAAATAGTAAAGTCATTTCCTGAAAACAATTCCAGTCCCCTTTAGGCACGCCTCGAAACTCAGAAATTATCCAGAAATAAAGTCTGAAAACCATTTTTGCAATTACACATTTGTTTGTTTTTTCTTTTTTTGCATATAGATGATAATGCCTTGCTTTGACTAAATAACAATATTGCATGGTTCAAAGTTCCAGACTCCTAAGATTTTTCACGTTTGTATTTCTGAATGTTGTTTTTCACGAAATTTTTTTCAGCCATGGAGTAAAAGGTAATTTTTCTTTAAAACTTTTTTTTATTCGGGGGTCCTTTAGTATTTAAGTGCTTGTTTTTAATTTTATAGATAATTTTTAATTCCAAGGATCTAATAATTATTGTTCTTGATTTTTATAAATCATACTAAAGTTGTGCACTGATGTAGTGCAATATATATTGCCTTTCTGATATTCAATTTAATACGATAAAATATTTATTAAAGAATGATGATTTTACATAGCAACCCATATAATTCTGTTAGAATTTTCCATATTGCAATATAATATATAACAACAACAATTTCATACCACATCTATTTATTTATTTTTGGAGAGGGGTCCTATGAAATCACCCTCGTTCGTCCGTCCGGACCCAGGCCACGCCCAAGGTTTTTTGATATTTTCTCAAAAATTGTTCCTTAATTATTTTTTAATTGTGGGCATTATGATAGTAGAGATGACTATCTACCATCCTGCGAAAACTATATGTTCGGGAAAACTCTGGTTCTCGAGTTATAGCCAAAAAACTCTCATCCAATTAGAATGCTTCATTTTTAAATATATAATTATAAATGTTTTATAATACGGGAACATCGATTTAACTTTTTAGAACTTTAAATAAATCTGAAATCTCTAGTTGGTCCCATGTTTGTAATCTCTGCTCTATTCTAGTTTAAACTTGTCTGTTTCTTGAAATCACCTACATACAATTGTATCGAGCAAAAGGATTATCAATTAAAGTGTTTTATCTTGAGCAATTTAATGTGGCATTATGAATATAGTACTTTTTATGGTACTAATGAGTCAAATCTGCTCACAATTTCAAGAATAAATAATGAAAAATGATTGTTGTCAATAGGCACCGTGATACACTAGAAGATCTTTTGCGGACTATATCGACAAATCGCTCAAAGATTGGAGAATTGATGTTTTGGGCTATTGATCATGCAGATTACTCTGAAGAGGTATTTCATGCCCAACAACGCCCCGGCACGCAAAATCTTGTGCAAAAGTTTTTGTGAAGAAATATATAATAATTTTATTTTGCCATATAAAAAAAGATTATTTCTGGTTGTTTTTTTCCGGCCGTTTGAAAAGGTGTTCCTTGCTATTTCTAAACTATCATCTTGTTAATTCAAAATTTCTATTATTTCAAATACATTGAATAAAACTTCTTTGTGTAGACTATATTTTCATGTTATACTCTTTAACTTTTAAATTCAGAGGCTTAAAAATGATATGTGACTGTGATGAATTTATGATCGGAATTTCTCCATTTTTTTAAAATACTGCATTAAATCAAGTCACCATTCAGGCATGAACTAGATTGTAATGTTGCCTAGCATGGAGTCCAAATCCCATATTACCTAATGACCCAAGGGTTCTCCAAGACCTAATTAAAAATGGTATTACCTAACCACTCTAAAATTATTGGTATCTTCCTAAAATATCATGCTCCATGTGGTTTGAAGTCAGTCAATTATTTTTAAATGGACCGGCAGACCAGTTAATTAGGTTTTAATATTTTATATGTTTATATTTTAAATTGCATTTGTCGGCGTACTTAATCCAGGGGATGCACTAACTAAAAAATCCTCCAGCGAAATAAAAGCTGAACTTTTAAGGAACAAACATCCTTGAATTTAATACTCACTCCTATGTATGCGGAGAACGATCAATTATTATATAAATAAATCTTAAAATTGGGGAATATATTTATTTTAAAATAGGAAATTATGCCATTCTTTATGTACATCCATTTTGATGCACAAGTTGTGGGTTTATTTTATTCTACAATATGAAAATGTATATATCAAAATTGTGAAAAATAGATTTTAAATCCATTATATGAAATTCAAAATCTGCAAATATTTTCTATAATATATAAGACTAATAATGGTAATTATAACTTCCTACAAGTTAATCATTCCTAAACCTTGTCATGACTATATCTGGAAAAAGTGATTTATCGAGCGCCTAAGGGCATCTGCTCTAACAGTAAAAGTTGGGCTACACGTCTAGCGTGCAGTCATGGCCTGCATTCTAGCATGTACATCAGTGAATCTCATTGTCATATATATATGCGAGTATTTCCAATACACCACCCTTATAAAATTGAATTAACTGCTCTATTAAATTCTCATGATTCTCAGTGAATTTGCAGGCCTATCATTAGAAATATACTGACTCAAAGCATTTATGAAAATTTAGCAAACAACGAATTTTCCAACATTCGTTGTTTGCTAAATTTTCCAACAAACATTCTAGAGCAGGGTGACACCAAACAAATACTATTTTAAGAGTAGCCTGCCTAATACATTATTTTCCATGCAGTGACTCTGTTAAATACCACTATATAAATTCTATAGGGAAAATCATTGACCCTTAAAGTGAACCCGAGGTTGAAAAACAAATAGCACTCATTTTTAAAGAGCATTAAAAAATATGAAAAATGCTTTTTATTTCGTCCAAAAATATTAAACGGTTCTTATTTTATAAGCATTTAAAGATTGAGAATATATGCAATCCACACTAATATAAAATTCCAAATTGTCAAGACTATAATCCAGTCCCCAAGACATTTACTGCTAGATTATGACATAACAGTGGAGTTATCTGTCATAATGGGGTTTTGTATTGCTCATAACTTTGAATTGAATAATACTTAGCATACTATATTTGATACACACAAAGGTTACACAAGCAAGAAATTTTTTAAATAGAATTTAACGCATAAAATTTAGTGTGTCACTTGTTCCAGGACCTTTTTTGAAAATAAAATCGTTGCCATAACTCAAAATCTGCATGTCAACTTCGAGTCAAATTTTGTACAAAAATTGGCTAGGAATCGAAATGTGGATTATTAGTTATGATGACAGTTATATTTTCAAAAAGGGGCCTGGAACTAGTTACACAAATTTTTTAGCGAAATAAAAAGCATAATACTCCATATTGGAAGGCCTTTAATCTAAGTTAAATATGCAAAAACGGTTGGGGATCCCTTTAACAACCTTGAATATTTTTGTTCCTAATTCATTTACATACTTTACATTCAACAATAATACGCGATCATTTAGCCTTCATGAAAGTGTATACGAAAAATGAATATTTTGATTTTAACAATTTTCTTTTTAGATTGTTGAATGTGTGTGTGAATCGTTATCTATATTGGAAACTCCGCTACAAACCAAGGTGAGTCTACTGCTTTAGTTCATAGACGATTCTAGGCTGTACTGGTATGGTCTGGCAGATCCTACCTAGCCAGCTACGTTTCTTTTTAGCTCAACATTCGACATTTATTTTAGTTCCTAAAAATTAAGTTGATATCAATGTATACTAAGGTTTGCGAAAGCAATTGATTGCTTGTTGGCAAGCCAAATTATTGGGGATTCATGATAATAATAACCACCCTTGCAGTGAAAGGCTCAATGATAAAAACACTTGATCAGCAAAATGCATGCACTTACATGTCCAAAGGACCTGGTTAGAGAATGAGGAAATAGACATATTTTGATTTTGTAGAATAAGCAATAAAATATAATATGATGCTTTATTGATTAGGCCGAGTTAAATTGACTTTCTCTTTTGCGCGTCCTTCGCAAAATCCCAATGCGCAATGCGTTTTTTTTGCCTAAAAATGTTAGTGCGCCGGCCTTTTTTTTGTTGAAAAAAAGTCTAACGCGCCTTTATTTTTAATATTTTTTTTATTCAAAAAAGGAGTTCTATGATACAATTTTGAGAATAATCCATGCCTAAACCAGACTATACATCTTAAAACGATTTGACTATGTATTTCTTTTAATTTTAGAGAGCTGGTGATACTCTTTGGCGGAACCCCACTAGGACAACTATAAAGACGTTGACGAGGCAAAATAACGCTATAAAGATTATAACATTTTGAAAGAAATATAATAAACTTAATATTACTTTTAAAAGATGTATTTTTTAGTCTTAAACATATACAAACTCATAATCAATATTAACATGCTACTATGACAAACTCTGAAAGCATATTATACGCCAGGGTTTAGTCGTCAAGTTTTATATCAAAATCTTCTTTAAAAGTTTCGCGGTTTATCACAGCTGCAAAATTTTCTTGTTTCGCGGATTGTTAATTCAGTTATATTTCGTTGGTATAAACTTTCGCGGGATTAAAAACAAAGTTTTTTTGATATCAGTCAATATATTAAAATTTATTTCTATGTCATATTTTCGTGGTTTAAAGATTTGAAAAAGTTTCACAGAACAAACTTTCGCTAATGATTGATTTAGAGAAATTTAGTGGCATACGCTTTTGCGAGTTTGCGAAAAACGCAAAAGTTTATGTCCGCGAAAGCTTCTGTCTTTAAAGTACCTTACTCGGGGAAGTTTTGTAGCAGGAAAACCCCACACGGCAAACCCCAAGCAAACCAGAAAAAATATTTTTTAAAAGTTTTTTCTAAAAAGTACCATTAAAAATAACTTTACATTTATTTATATGTTTTCGTTTTTGATTTGGTATATGTATATACTTAGGTTTTATTTTTTCTTTTTCTTCCCATTCAGATCAGCCTGGACAATGGTTTTTCTTTTCATCTTTTTTATTCGATTTTGTTTGCAATGCGAGCATTGGGGGATATTCTATTTCATTTGGCGGTAGCATCGATCGCGAACCACCACATTGAATGCACACTGATTTGTATACCTTGCACGAATAGTAGCTAATTTCCACTGGAGATATACAACTTAAATTTTCTCGACAGAATACTTTTTTCATCACCTGCATCTCGTTCGCTGTAAGTTCCTTCTTGAAGCGATGACCCACAAATAAAATGAAAATCATTTATCATGCGTTTTAGTGCTTTCTTTTCTTCTTCCTTGAATTTTTGCTTACCGTAGAGGAGTCTTGGTTTTTTGCATTCTGCACACGCAATTGAAATTCCAACATTCAAGGCTGTCTGTGCTGTTGGACTAAACGGTATGTTGTGTGGTCGTTTAGACGGGTCAATTAGCTTTGATGGAATAAACTTTTCAAGTGAATCTACGCCCTCCTCGTAATGCTCAACACCCTCGTCATCGTTGTACGGAATAGGGTCTGGAAAACTCTCTATTGATGGACCTCTTAACGCTTCATGGAAGATACAATTTTCATCTTCACACTTGTAAACATGAAAATAATATGTTCGAACAGTACAGTGTGAATCTAAGAAGCTACGGAATATTGGGTATTTTGTGAGTTGATCTTTCCTCATGAGGGCACTCATGTTTTCGTCAAAAATATCGAGTTTACTTGCGTATTCTGACAACTCCAAATCAGTTGCAGCTTCTGAAATTTCGAATCCTTTATCTTTTAACGAGAGATTCGCAAACACTGTTTTTAAGAGATCTAGTGGTACTCCCAAACTTTCTCGCAATGATTCTTTTAATTCTTGGTTTGACTCGCATGCTTTTCTAATCTCTTCGTTAGAGTTTAGATTTTTTATTATTTTTTCCATTTCGGGAGCCATTTTTCTACGCATCATTCCAACAGACTGTAGGCCTATGTTGGCGATTGAATGTATGCGTTCTATAAAATTTCTGAATGAGAGTCCAGCTGCAGTTCTACTAACCAAAAGTTCGTCAAGATTGTGATATAAAAACAGCGATATTAAAGATTTTTGTACTGACAGAAAGTCTACTCGCCTATCGCCTCCTCCGTCTGTTAATGCAAAGAAGCGTAAAGGGCTTACTCCTAGTTGGTTGATTACTTTCCCCATCTCAACTACTCCTCTGGCAGCAGTAGCTCCTTCATAAACCATGCTCTTAAACGAATAGAATACTTGGCCGGTAAACCAGCCATTTCTATCTTTGGCTTCTTGTATTTCATCATCTTCGTGTGCGTCTATTTCGTTAGTTTTGGGTATGTCTTGCACTAGAATTCCATCCGGAAGTCATGATCTGCAACAGCAAACCGTTCATTTTGGCCAACTATTACTTTTTTACCCCGGCTCACTGCAGCAATTGGATAGTCCGGTTCACCTATTGACACTTTGCACTTCGCATCCGCGCTTAGAAAAATCGTATCGTCGGGATGTCGCATGGCACGTTTCTGAAGATATGCATGAATGGCATTAACGTAGTGAGCATCGGGATTATTTTTTCGAAGGATTCGTGCCTGTACCATACGTTTTACTTTAAACCGTCCCGTATAGTGAAGAAGCTTAGATTCCGATCTGTTGCAAGGCCAAAACTGTAGTAAAAACCAGTGATAGGATGGAATCTCGTTAATATCTAAATTTTTAGCTTTTTCCACGCACTTTCTGAATATGTCTGTGTAAGATGTTGCAATAGCCATATTTACGATGACAGACCCGTCGCCATCTGAACTAGCGTGTCGCCGATCGTCAATGGCAACCATTTCTGCAATGTAATTTGCGACAACCTACAAACATTAAAAAAAATGCGTCACCGGATTTTGCCAAGTTCTACGACCAGTGCCGTAGTGTCCTGAGACGTCAAATATCCCTTAAAAAAAGACCGACCAAAAACATATATTTTCAAACAAGTCCTCCATCTCTTACTTATTTTTCAAAAAAGATAAACCTTTCAGTATTGCGACTTTGGAAAATTTTAAGATATATACGTATTAAATTATTTTTCTAATTGAAAGAAAGTTCCTCTCGGAAAAGTTTTCCCAGTTAAAAAAACCACAACACAATATGTCCAAGTCACTTTACTTTTTTAAAATGGAAACGCTGCAATACACGCCTGAGACATCCAATAGTTTGCTAAACATAAAAAACGAGTAATGACTTTTTTTAAGAAAACCCTCATGCATTCACCAAAAAATTTTCCCGGCCCTAGGACATTCACTAAAAGTTTTTTCCCAGCCCCCGGTTGTACCAAAATTTTTGATCTGACCCCTGGGCTGTCCGGGGGTGGGATGGTAAACTTTAAAATTGAATTAGACATTAAGTTAAATAATCTTAACCGCTCAGCCAAACTGCAGTTAAGTTATCTAAAACCTTAACTAGTTAAGATCTAATTTATCCAGGAATATTATCGTTGAGAAACAGGTAAAGAAATAAAAAACAATTTAATTTTTTATTTCCAAGCGACGATGTTATTTTTCACGTTTAAGCAACTAGCACATTGCTATGAAAGTAGCTTGATTTTGGTATACTTTTTATCGAGCGAGTTAAATTGTTAAATCACGTCACACCGGGTCCCTACCCCCCTTGCCGAGGGTGGGTGTCGGGAAGATTTGAACCCCCACGCATTATTATTGTCGCTTGAAAATAAATTTAATTTATAAACCTCCCAAAACTTGTCAAACTTTGGCATAACACCATTGTTCTGACGCAAGTCAAAGACTATGTCTTCGCCAAGATTGATAAATAAATTCATTCGTTCCAACAATTCCTTTTGATTGCTATCTGATGATGCTGAGGCATCACCAAGCACATGTCTAATTATGAAAGCAGCCTCGTGCGGCTTGATATTTCCAATTGCCTGGAGCTGTTTTTGGATGTCGTTTTTTAGGGCACGATTGTAAATATTGCTCTTTCTATCACGTAATTGTGATATTACACGAATTTGCTCAGCAGAATTTGGTGTCGTGGTCGACGGTTCCTTCCAAATGAAATGGACAGCTGGGTGTGGCCCTTGCGAAGGAAGTTTGAAATATAACAATTTTGCCTCCTTAAATGAATACGGAAAGCCATCACTCACTAATTTCCGCATAGATTTCGCTAATGCAAAACGACTTTCAGACGATGTAATATTCTTATTAATTTCCACTGGTTTGAAAAAATTACTATTTTCAAGCTTCGTTTTTATATTGCTAAATTTATTTTGAACTGCTTCTGAAGACAAACAATACCCTATCTGATGTACTAAGAAATTGTCTATGGGTTCTTCTTCGGGTGAATTAAGTTTAGCTGCATGGTTAATTTTGGACCTCTCGTTTTGTTTATCCAAGCAACCTGTATAAGACATTATCGCATCACACACTCGTGTGACACAGTTTCTGAACTCGATCATATGGTTAGCCTGCATATAACTTCTATCAATATAAATCGAAATGCGATCAATTTTAGATTTAAGTGAGGCACTAGAGAGAGACTTTGGTTTATGGCCATGCTGAGATGGTTTGTTAAAATTTAGCATTTTTTTAACAATAAAGTCCGGGAACCGTTTACCACGTGTTGCTAATTTTTGATAATGGGGGTCTATTTCCCAAACTAGTGCAGAAAATTCGTTTACTAGTTTTTCATAGTCCTGAAGGTAACTACTTGTCACCCCAAATTTGTTCTGTTTCAGAAATGAGCACAAAACATTATACTGGACACTGTTTTGCTTTGTGCTTTCGGGTTTTAGTTTGGGATATAAAGTCCTAGACATCAAAACGTCATTTATTGACGGAAGAACGGTAACACTAGCAGCTTGACAACATATATTTAAATCCTCAACTACGGGGGGCTGTTTTTCAAGCTCAAATTGAATAAACATTTTCTTATTAATTTCCGCCAAATCTTCAACTTTTAATGACATCGGAGTAGGCTGCAGGTCTTCTGGCATCTCCTTTCTCGTAACAGCTACTGAGCATCGACAGCTTTCGGGATCTGCCCACGACAAATCTAGCGGCCTTCCACACGTTAATTCACCTGAACGAAAGTTATAAATAATTTAATTCCTTCCGAGTCAATACCTTAACGAGATTAATTTTCGCGGAGATTAATTTTTGCGGAGATTAATTTTTGCGGATTTTCAGCCAATCCGCGAAAATAAAACTCCGCGA
>JAUOBW010275763.1:0-10777 GCA_032360285.1 Lepidozona retiporosa | reverse complement strand
TTTATAACTGGTTCGTTGTTTTGTATGACCCAAAATGATTTTATCCCTGAGAAAAAATGCGATTTCTCATGATATGCATTTATCAGTTGATAGAAAAGTTTGAATATAGCAGTAACACACACACTTTACTTCCTTACCTAAGATAGGCAAATGCGATATTGGTCTATTATTTTTCACTAAGTTTTTGGACTCTATTTTATGGACAGAGGTGACATTTCCCTTTTTCCAAGAATCTGGGTATTTTTGACTCAAACATTTCAGAAAGGGTAGGATTTTGTAACATTTTGTCCCCAAAATAAGGCAAAAATGGTTTGGCCAAAAAAATTTGCCTCGAGTGTAGGGACTTTGTAAAGAAAATTGTCCCCACCCCGGGATTCCGAATAATTACATTAGCTTAAAATTCAGTTAAATAGTAGAAATTTATTTAGTGCTATTAATTCATGGGAAGTTGCCGTGGTGCGTCGCAGCGCATCGTTTATAAAATGGACTAAAGATGAAATGTATATTAAAATAGTTTGACAGAATAACTCGTAAAGTTCTAGTAAGATACGGCGCGACGCGTCCTAAGTCAAACGTATACAGGCTGTAGAAAAAGAGGAAAGATTAGGGCAGGGACTAATAAGTGTAGAATAATGTGTTGCTAATAACAAAAGGAGCATCGATCAATATCTGATAGGCAGTGAAGAATAACTTCTTAATTAAGGCAGTGGTAAAGGAATACCCAATAGGATAGACGGTAACAAAGGGAAGGAGGAATATAACAGAAGAGTCCAAAAGAAGAAGGTGGTAATGAAGTCACATGGTCAATTTGAAGCAAAAACCAAAGCTGAAAACTGAAATCGGAATTTTGGATGATGAAAGGCTCAAGCGGGAGATGGAGAGTTTATAGATAGCGGCCCAAGAATAAGCATTAAACACAAATTGGAGAAGAAAGAATATTTACAAAATGGATGTATCGGATAAGAGTAGGTTATGTGGGGAAGCAAATGAAACAGTTACTCATACAGTAAGCGCTTGCTCAGCATCTGCAGATAAAGATAAAGATAACAAGCGAAAAAATGACAAAGTGTGCCTAAACCTAGACCAGCAGCTATGTCGGAAGTATGGAATTCATGTCACAGATAAATACTACCATCATGAACAACAAGGTGTTGTTGAAAATGAATATGCAAAGATTTTGTTGGATTTTATGGTTCAGTGCGATATAGAAATTCAACACAGAAAGCCAGATATAGTTATCGATGAAAAAAACATAAACATCGTCAAATTGTTGATGTGGCCTGCTCAGTTGACCACAACCTAGTAGAGAAAAATAACGACAAATTATGACGTTAATAAGATTATAAATTGCTAGAATGTGGAATCTAAAAGCAACCGTTGTGCCAGTAATAATTGGAGCTCTGGGGATAGTGCCTAAGAATATCCACAAGTTTCTAAAATTGCTCAACATAGAATACGATTTAAATATACTACAACATTAGGACATTAGGAACAGCGCGAATATACTACGCAAAGTTCTATCGATGGAGTAAAAGTTTAGAAAAACTAGGTTAGAATTATAAAACTATAAATAATAATAACAATAAATATTAATAATAATAAGTAAAGAAATATACGGCTCTATAATTTTAAGAGTTTTAACATAATATTTTGACGGAAATTGATTTCGTACATGCTATCCGTGTGGTTTTAGTAAGATGGGTTAAGACAAGGAGGATTAATAATTTTAAAGTTTATATAACCTTAAATGATATAGATTGTCACCCATCTCGGGTCACAAGTAAATTATACTTTATTTGAATTTATTTTATTTAAATAGTAATCACGCATATCATGTTGATATGAAACGAAAACAAATAAACACCTAATATACACATATTAAACAAACAAATCATAATAATTTATCATCGACATTAAGGTTATCCTGTATCTATTTAACAATGATTATAAATCTTAGAAATATATTCATCGGTTTTCTTATTTTTTCAGACACAGAATTCCTTATCGGATTTTAGATTGGGTAAAAGCCAAATTTCTAACTATGAAATACAACATAATGTTTCATACTAATACAATTTTTAAAGTAATCTGTTGATCCTTCCTCCGTTCCATAAAAGCCAAATTGGAACCACAATGCGATGTTGTTGGCATTAATCGGCGTGAGCGTATTACCGTTCTATCTTCACTTTTGGATTCAACATCCGATGCTTCCTCTGTTTTTCCAAAACCCTATACAACTCTACAATTTCTTTCTAACTTTTGCAATGATTCTCGTATCTTTCTATTATATTGTTACTATTATAGGAAATTTTTGCTAGAGCTTTATGATCTTTCCTATACTTGTATTTTTTACGGCAAACTAATGAAGCTATGCGACTTGGTTAGGAATGATTGTAGCCATCGAGTGGCTCTAGTGAAAGTGGGAGCCGATCAGAACAATTTAATATTAACCCTAACCTCGATTCAAGCGAGCAAACTGAGTTAAGGAATCGGCTATGTGAATTTAAAGATTGCTTCGCATCGAACCCTTCATTGACAAGCCCGATTAAAGCGAAAGGATATCGTATGTCACCGCAGTTGGAAAAATAGCTAAAATAGACAGGACGCTGAGATGGTTTAATTTAATGAGGCAAGACATTCAATATCACCTTGGGGAAGCAATGTAATACTAGTGAAAAAACGGATGGTTCATCACGGTTCGCTATAGATTATCGTAAACTCAATGATGTCACGTTAAAACACCCATATGTTATGTCAAACGAAGATAAATTGTCGACAAAATGCAAGATCGCAATTTTTCAGCAAAATGGTTATGGCAAGTTTATATTAGGCAAGCCCGAATAGATATGAAGACAGAGCGAAGACAGCCTTAATAACTCCCCGTCACCTTCCTGAAATTTGTGTAACAGCCCTCGGTCTATGTAACAGTGACTTATCAACGTACTAAGCAAAACACCTCGGACGATTTGTGGATGAAGTGTTTCAGTACGCAATCTAATTCAGTGTGATGATTGAATCTCTGAAAAGAACTTTTCAGAGATTTCGAGAGAATAATCTACAAATAAGAGTAGATAAGTGTTATTTTGGGTTCAAAGAAGTGGAGTTATGTGGTTAAACAGTCTTGGAAATGGGTGTAAAACCTGAGACAGTTGTTTGGGGGGGTACTCACCCAAAATGACTTGACGACAAACGTATTGAAACCTATTGGCTGCTTCTGACCTTTGGATGTGTATCAGAGGAATTACAGTGCACGTGAGCATGGGCATTAGTAGCAGCTACCAAAAAATAGAGAGCCTAATGTCGGAAATCTGGTAAAATCTACTTGGTAACATATCACATTCCGCTGTATTATCTACGAAAACAGAAAGATCCTCGGGGAAAATTTGGTAGGTGGGTTCTCGAATATGAGGAAACAGCAAATCTATATCATGTGGTACCAGACTTTCTTAGTCAATTTGGATGTATGCATGAAAATCTTGGGATTGGAAACGAAGATCAGTATATGGAAGACTGAATAATCGCAATCAAACAGCCTACAGACAAGTCGTGGTTGAAAAGAGTTAAAGAAGAGCAGAAGAATGATCCATCTATCAGTTACACGATGGAACAGCTAATAACTATACATGATATTAGCTACTTTAGATATAAAATTTTTCGACTTGTACACATGGTATGCATAATTATGTAGCTGATTTTTTTGTAAACATTTGATTTGTAAGGAACAAAACAAGTCGAGTACAAAAGAACCGTTGCAGTCAAATGTAGTGGCCAATTTTCACGAAATGTCATAGCATTTGATGTTGGTGTGATGTCTTGGGTGACACCTCAATTTCGATACTTCTTTGTTATAGTTGATCTCTTTTCGAAATACGTGGCGTTAGCACCGATAAAGAATCAATAAGACGAGCCAATAAAATCAGTGCTATTTTAGTAATAGATTCACGGACAGAGGAGAAGCCTGCGATTGCTGTGAGCCACCAAACCAAAAGAAATGATGGGGAAGTCATGGGTAAATTTTGCGCTGTGCTGGGGATAGAAAAAAGAAGGTCGTCGCTATACCATCCTGAGGGTGATGGCCAAGCATAAAGGAGAATGCAGAAAGCAAAAGCGATACTGATGTGTATTATCGATGAGGAAAAGATTGGACTTCATCGTTGACCTGGTCATTTGCATCGACAAACTCAAGTAACAAGCATTCTCGCTACGAAATTATGTATGGCGACATACCAAACCGACCATAACCGATCTGCATTCCATCAATCAACAAGGATGGAGTAGGAATGCAACATGGAAAATGCAAAAACGGCATGTTTAGCGACAACATGATTACCATAGACGATCCGGTGAAGGTAGCGATGATTGTTTTTGATGATATCAACCAACCAGTCGAAGATCGAGCTAATGAGAATGAGAGCATGGAATTGCCTTAAGAAGATCTCATAGTTCAAAGCCAAAGTCGTCCGGACCAGATTACGCGTAGAAGTGTAAAAGAGAGGGGTGAAGTTACGAATGAATTCATGAAAGTTTATTTTATAATCATTGTATTGTATTTCTTTAGGTTTTACCATATGTCATTTATTACAGGATGAGCACCGCTGCATATGTCTAAAGTTTTAATATAAGTGTATATATAAGTGTGTCTCCTTGCTGGGTTGAGATAAGGGGCTAAATAACCTAGATACCGAAGTGGCAGTAAGTTGAGCCAAGAATATTCTACAGCAACTGGATAGCTATTTATTTTCACGATAGCGCACGGATGGCTAATTCTTCTTGATTGTATTGCTTTATCTATTGTGTCGGCATTTCTTTGTAACACTATCTCTTTACTGAGAAGTTGGATTTTTTTTAGTAATTTTTAACTTATTATTCTGCTCCCAAATTAAAATTAGAGTTGTTATTTTTGCTTCTATTTCTAGTAAATGTTGATGATTCAATATAATTAATTTCATGGAAGTTTCAATTGAAACAAGGATATTTTACAGGAAATATAAGGAATGCTTTTCTGAGATAAAAAATATCAACAAAAATATAGTAAATTTGTACATGCTATCAATCCTTGATGCTATATAATGTGAAAAATAATGAATTTTGACAATCTGAATTTTATAGGTTATATATTTATATATAGGTACGTATCAGATTTAACGTGCTGTCCAAGAAAAGGCACAGTTCCCTGTTTTCACAAGGTAACACGGTGGTATCTATCATTTTCCGACTACCCCTTCCCCAAATAGCAATAACTTGGTTCAGGTACCCATTTACCGAATTTTAACAATCTTCTTAATCGTACTCATAAAAGGGCTTTGCGAGTTATCTAACCTGGAAATCCTGATGATTGAGGTTTATAAGTCGTTAAATTTACTTAATCCTGCTTTTATGTTCTACATATGTGAGAATACCTCTGCATATGTGCATGCTAATAATGCTTTTTGCAGGACCAGTAACTTGGCTAGGCTGCTTACTCACCAGCTTATGCAGTTTTAAAAAACGGACTCACAGCAATAGTGCAAACCCAGCACTTTATCGTATTAATTTTGTATAAATGTAACGTATTAAATGTGTACAGAGATCTGAGACTTTACCCTAATGCGCGGTTCAAATCTTCCCGGGGGGGGGTGGGTGTCAGACAGATTTGAACCGTGCATAATGATTAGAGGTGGTTACGATTACAACCTGTGACCCAGCTGGAAAAAAGCTTAATCCTATATAATATGATCTACCTACCACCAGGTTGCACAAATTTTGAACTGCGCATTATGGATATAATATAAATATGCATACTCTTTTGGGATTAATTCCAGTCAGTTCAGACCCTGAATTTTTCTAAGTAAACATATACCATATCAAACTAATGATGTTGGAATTCCTTTAAAAACTTCATGCCCAAATCAAGTCTATGATCGAAATGTTAGGGACGGAGTGGCTAATGTTATTTTTACAGTCTAAAATAATATATGCTAAAACAAAATATTTATATTTTATATTTTCATTAACCTGTACATTTTATGTTTTTTATATTTTGTGTCAATGTACTGATTCACAGTTACACTATTTTGATATACTGTGTATCAGGATTTTATTAAAAAACTTTTTTCAATTAAAATATAAAATTTAACAGTTGTCAGAAAAAGGCCAATATGTCATAATTATCAGAAAACAGTTTTCCAGTAATCTTATTTAGGGCAGCCTATACGAGGCGGGCTGGCCCGGTAAGCGAAATGGGAATTGAAATCTGATTGGATAATAATAAACTTAACCAATAGCCCCGTAAAGTGTCATCTAAAAAATTACACAAAGCTCAGATTCTGTAATAAAATAAAATAGATCATTTATAATAATATTAAAAATAATTATTCCGAATATCGATCCTTGTGGAACGCCGAATATAATCTCTAGCCATTCAGAAAAAGCAGAGACCACTTCGTAGATCGTGGGGAATGCAATTATATGCCTTGGTTAATTCCATTAGTAATGAACTTACAATTTTATCAAGGAATCCTGCCATTTAATTAGTAATAGAGACAAAGCGTGGTATGTGCTATACTTTTTCCGAAAACCACACAATACGATTGGCTTATGATTATAAGTATTTGTCGAACTTTTTTTTTTTTTTTTTTAATAATAACACACCATGTTACAAAAACATAAAAAAATAGATACATGATTCTCCACTTCATTGCTGTAGAAAATGAGTACCTACCGTCAAGAAGCTGCAGACAGACGAAAGAAAAATAACGATAACAATAAAATAAAAATTTAAAAGCATTTATTTAGTGATTGAGGTTTAATATAATAGGGGTCTATCGAACCTTTCTGATGATTTAAGATAGGCAATCGTAAGTTTCAAGATTGGCGTGTTAGTGTCAATATTATAACACGGATCTCCAAATAGAAAGATTTGTACTAAATCATCATCATTAAAAATAAATTATTCGACGAAACTTTCGCCATGAAAAAGCTCTTTTCCCAATTAATGTAGATGTAGGAGGAATATTCTGCTTCTTAAAGAAGTGTGCTCAGCTGTGCAATAAAAGGGATGAGGATATAGTTTTAATTAGAAATAATAGAATTAGAAGAAAAAAGGAACAGAAAAACAGAAGTTAAAATTATCTAATTTTGATTTAAGATTTGATTGTATTGATGGAAGTTGTTAAATAAGTAATGTTTTAATTTGCCTTTAAAAGATAAGAAAGACAAATCCAGTCTAAGTTTATATGGAATATAGTTCCTCCATTCTTGGTCTAATAAATGGAAAGGCTCTTTTCCCAATTAATGTAGATGTAGGAGGAATATATAATAAATTTTGGTTCGAATATTCACTCAGTGTAATTAAGGTAGTATAAAAAAGTTAGCTGGTTGAGGAAAACATGTATAGGTGTAAAATATTTTTTAAAACCTCCTTAAATATGTTGTTATTATGGTTCCAATGAGTTTGAGACAAAATATTGTTCAGAACATTGTTTTTTACTGTTTTTAGGTATTTTTTAACAAATTCGGGTGTTATTATTTTAATATTTTTTTAAATAAATTCTAAAACCTTAACATTTTTACAATAAACTAAACCCCCGTTGAGCAAAACTATGGGTAATGCACCATTTTGGCCCGGTTTCTAGGTTTCTGTTAAAGAATCGTTACAAAAGAACGTAAAACATCTTGAAATACGATTTCATTATAGTAATTAATTTTTACTACTAAAAGAAATTTAATTTATTCAATTAAATTAATTCTCTGTATGAGATAAAATATCAATTTTAAATTTTAAACCGACCCCCGTCTTTTGATAGTTTATCCTCTATAACTCCCTAAATATGGGATACTGTATTTAAAGAAAAAATAAACGAATACAAATTTGTATAGATGTCCTACAGCTGTTTTTTGAAAAATATAGATAGGGTAAGTACACCGAGTCGAGGCAAATTAGTTTAATTTCTGAAACCGAGTTAGTAATTAACGAAAATAAGTTTTTTGACGTCATAAATCACAATTATTACGTCATAACTCGAGATTTCCTAACTTGAGATTCTTAACTCGGAGTTTCCACACCTCCTATTAGGATATACCTTAATGATCGAAATCGTAAATATCTCAAAAATGTTTATCCAAAGCAATCTTGTATACTTTTCAAGGTAGGTTTTTAATTTAATGTAGCCTTTAAAAAGGCTCTTTACGGCATTTTACGGGATTTACGGCTAGTTTGCCAAAGAGTTTATGCAGATTCCGCAGGGAGAAAATAAAAAATAAACGCCTTTTCCAAGGCTAAATTTAATGTTGAAAATCCTATATTTTATTTATAAAGCATTAATGAAAGTAATTAGCAAGTAAAATAAATAATTCTTGTCTATTTATTGAAGCCAAAGCTTATAAGGCTGACGTCTTCTAGTTTAAAGCTTTTTATCTTCAGAGTATTTGTCAGTAACTATACAAAACAAAAAAATTAAAAGAAAAGGAACCCTAAACTGCGCAAGATTCTATGAAAAATTTATCGGTCACGGTTATTTAAAAATTTTCAACCCACAACTCCCCAACTCACGACTGTACAATTACCCGCACTTTATTTTCTAATAGTTACTTTACTTATAGAATTTATCGAGGATTTCAAATCCAATCGTCTCAATTAGCATGAAACATTATGTAGTAATTTTATAGTTAAAGAATATTATATTATTTTATATACCATAAATGATCGAATAAGCCAGGGGTTTTATTTGTCAAAATCATTTTTAAGGGTGGGGCGTACTCCAGATTGGGGCTTATTAATTTGTGTTTATTAAATTTGTCCAACTTGCTTAATAAAATAATAAATACACTAAAAAAATCTATGAAATCATGTTTTTGTGAAACAAGTTACCGTAAATGATCGATTAAGCCCCCACTGCCGAATAACTTCCCCTCCTAAATAAGCCACCACCATTGAACTGTCTTTTGACAAATAAGCTACTACACCCAAATAAGCCCATAAGTGTGCCTATTCGAATTTCCTATAAGTTTCATTTTGATTGAAAGAGGCCATTTTACACCTATCTTAGCGTAAGATTGTGTTTATTTGTAATCTTTTGAGGCATGTGACACATATACCATATACCTGGAAGAAGTACGTGTTGCCATGCCCGAATGTTTGCTAAATACTTGATATTTATTACAATTTAACTCAATAGTACATGGAAATTATTTTTTCTCAAAAACTTGATTTCATAAAAACTTTTTTTTTGAAAATTAATGAGCCCCCTCCTGAATAAGCCTACCTCCCGAATAAGTGGGGGCTTAAAATGATTTTGAAAAATAACACCCTGGGCTTATTCGATCATTTACGGTATTCACGTAATTGAGATAAATAGTAATTAATATTAACTTTTTTTGCAGACAAAATTGCATATTTCAAACAAACAAAAAAAGGTTATGGGAAATTGGGGCTGATTCGGGAGTGTGGGTATATTTGGCAAAATAGAGATGGATGCTTATTAACCAGGATTTCTAGTGGTTAAAAGTAGTGTTAAATTAATGATAAATGTCTGCTAAAAGCTATGTAAATTTTCCATGCCTTTAGAATATGTCTGCAAGTTTGTCTGCAAGTTTCATAGTTTGAAACGCACCGGTGCATTTTGTGATCGATCACTAAAGGCACCGGTGCTACTTTGATCGATCTCCCCCTGAGGCGAGTAATGATCCGATCCAGCTCCATATTTCGCTAATGACTTTTTATATTCCTATGAATCAAAGTGGATTAATATGACCAAAAAGAGCAACAACATTCTGGCCAGAAAATTTGGTAAAACTTTCCGATTTATCGATGACCTTAATGCACTTAATGATGGTGGTGAGTTTGAGAAAATATTTTCTGAAATTTACCCACCAGAGTTAGTTTTAAAAAAAGAAAATCAGGTTAACAATCATGCAACATTTTTAGACCTTGATATTACGATAATCAATGGTCGCTTTGAAACAAAGTTATTTGATAAACGAGATGATTTTCCTTTCTCAATTGTTAGATTTCCGTATAAATGCAGTAATATGCCTAGGAAAATGTTTTACTCCACAATTGGTGCAGAATTTTTACGAATAGCTAGAGCTACTTCTAGAATAGAAGATTTAACTATATCTCTTTCTTCGTTAATTAAACGTATGTTGAAGCAAGGCGCAGCTTCTGACTTAGCAAATAAAACATTAGCTAACGTTATAAGAAGGCACAGCAGCACCTTTACAAAATACAACTGTGATATAAAGGAAACTGTCGATGCCCTTTTTGTATAACCATATTTATTTTTATGGGATTGAGTTTACTCACTCAATGGAGGTAGTGACGCACCTTCCATCTCCTAGGTCGAACGTGAGGTAAAATGCAGGAAGGACTAGTTTGCTCACTCAGTCTGGGGATTAACGCTCCTCCATTTCCGATGTTATTGCTAGAAGCAGTTCGCAGGGGGCTTCCATCTTGGTTGTCTTTTTACTTGCTGAACAAATATATGCAGGGAGGACTAGTTTGCTCGCTAGTCTGGGGATTGACACTCCTCCATTTCCGATGTCGTTGTAAGAAGCAGTTCGCAGGGGGCTTCCATCTTGGTTGTCTTTTTACTTGTTGAACATATATATGCAGGAAGGACTAGTTTGCTCACTAGTCTGGGGATTGACAATCCTCCATTTCCGATGTCTTTGTAAGAAGCAGTTAACAGGGGGCTTCCTTCTTGGTTGTCTTTTTACTTGTTAACAAACCACTAAATATGAATGGCGGGTGACTTTAAAGTAGCAGGGGATGCTTACTCGTGGCCGACACCTGATCCTT
>JAUOBW010275652.1:0-10778 GCA_032360285.1 Lepidozona retiporosa | reverse complement strand
GGTGGCAAGTCCCCTAGCGTGTGGCCCCACGATAAAAGGACCTGATTCCCTACATTACCGCAGTAGGTTAGCGTTAATAAAGGCATCATTCTGTAAAAAACTTGCTCCACATCTAATCATCAAGTAGTGATTATAACCGTCTGTAACCCATGATATCATGGTAAGACTTACGTCTTTCAATGCACACTGATTGTTTATTAGGTGTTTGTTGCAAAGCAGACGTTAATAAATGTTTATGATGATGATGATGATGAGGAATTAATGAAATATGTTTAAAATAGAAGTCAAGGCTTATTTTTGCCCTAATTTTTATTTTAAGCGTTTTTCTGCATTATCTGAGGAAATTTTAATAAAAATAAGAAAATTTCTGATTTTATATCCTTTCAAAAATAAGGCAACTGATTTTTCTGGCTTTTATACGTGTAATCACCTATATATAACGTGTGTGGTAATTGAAATAATATACCAAAAATTCATTTTAGCCAATCATGTTAAGGCATAATTTCGTTATTAAGCAATATCTCTTTTGAGCATAGTAGCGCTTAGCGTTTCTTATTCTTCTTTAAAAAATGAATTACTAAAATGAACCCACCTTGCCAGAGTTTGTTACACCATAGCTAAATATAAGACCATTCTGTCCATCGAGTACATGTTCCACAAATGGCAACATTGTCGAATCAAATAACTCCTTCTGCTGCGTGTCCGTATCAAACACCCTGGTGAAAGTAAACTCGTGGGTGTGCTCATTGTGCGATTTATATAAATACGAATTTTTGGGTGGAGTGAGTTGGATTTGAGTTTCACTTTTTATTTGAATGCAACCTAAAGAATATTTACACAAATGTGTCCATATATATGATTTTTATATTTTATGGCAATACACTTGTTCACAGTCATGATATTTTGATGTTCTCTGTCTATCAAGATAATATTAACAAACTGTTTTCAACTAGAACATACAATTTAATATTTATTCAGAAAAAGGCAAATATATCATAATTATCATAGCACAGTTAGAACAATAGAGAAATAGGTTTTCTTTATCCAGTTGCTGTAAAATATCCTTATATATACTCTAATATATCCTGCAAGGATTTTTTACCCTTGTCATTATCTAATCACATTTGAGTGTCATGGCCATTTGGATCTCGCCTAATAATTGCTGACGTGTTATGGTATCTGCATAAAATTTTGTACTACTAATCGTAGTAAATCAATCAAATCATGTTAATGATGAACTGCATAGACAGATTAATTTTGTTTTAGTTTGGAAAATACGACTAGGTTAAAAAATTTATAATAACCTATTGTCGATAATATATAGTCACTCCGACCATCTTAACTTTAAAATATTTATCTAATACGAAAATATTTTACGAGTCCTGTGGAAAATTAAGGTTTGATTATGATTACAAATGATTATGGTTAAAAAGTTATATAACTTAATATAACAAAAGTTAGACAAAATTGTACCGCTTTAAGTTTACATAGGTCGGGCGATTTTTAAGTTAAAATGGTCGCGGGTGACTATATAATATTGGCTCTAGGTTTTAATAAAATCTTTATACTAGTCGTATTTTCCATACTAAAAAAAATATTGAACTTGGAAGATACCGTAATGCTCCTAATAAACGCCCAGGGTGTTTATTAAAATTTTCAATATTTAGAGGGTGTCTATTTGAGGGGGAGTTTAAAAGAGATCAGATGTACAATTCCAGCCACGCCTGTGTCCCTTGCTACGGACGGTTCTCAACAGTGTTTTGCGAATCGCTGAGTATGTTACTTGAAAAAAAGAAGATTTTCATCTCACTCCAGTGTGTGGGCAGTGTGGTAGACGTTCTTTTGACGAAGAATGTCGAGCAGCTTTCATTACCCCGTCTAAACCTATTGGATCAGTACAGGCAATTTGACAATGTTGGGCTTAGACCCGCACTGTTGTTTCTGATCTAGGGTTTAGAACTGATGTTTTTATATGTTGCATAGCCACTTAGTTAACCTTGTATATCAAGTAACTTGAGACGGTTTACAATTTATGTTATCCATAAATTGTTGTCTTAAATATGGTCTTTCGAAGCAACAAAGCCAGCCCAGCTTTCCATCGATAATTTTTCGTCGGTAAATAGGTACCTGAACCGAGTTATTGTAACTTGGTGAAGGGGTGGTCGTTAAATGATAGATACCACCGTGTTACTTTGTAAAAACAGAGCCCCCTGTGCCCTTTGTTGAACCTCACGTTAAATATGATACCTACCTTACCTACCTATCGCCTGGAGATGACTTTAAAAAATAAATATTTATAAGATTTATTTACGGATAATAATTATTTCTCTTTGATATAACCGCCAAATATATTTCGCAATTTTTTTAAAAAGAAACCCCTATGAAGTATAGAAAAATTCATGAAATTGAAATCCACGACTATTTGGGACTGCTTGTGCATTTAATAGTGTCCTAGGAGCCCCAGAGTGAATAATAATAAAGTTAATATATTTCTTTTAGTTGGAGATGAATAAATACCTAATCAATCACGAGTTAAATCATCGAGAACATAACGGTTGGGATATCAACACAGTGGTTTCTAATATTGGCAACGGCGTTTTCCAAGTAATATTAACAGCAAGTTTACGAAATATTACGGCAACGCCAAAAAACAAAGTAATTCCTACTTGGGATTATGTGAAGACCTAAATAGTATAAAAAGTCAATGACTACGATTTGTTGTTGGCGTCGCCTTAAGATTTCGTAAGCTCGCTAATATAAATATCGTGACTTGTAATAGTTGGGTTTTAATAACCGGGCCCCCAATTTACAGGTTTACCGTGCAGTGGACAAACGTCTGATCATGATGTACGCGAGGTTTCTGGATCAAAACACAACCATGCCAAGAGTTTCTTTTCAAAACCATATATCGATGTGATTACGGTAGATACTCTAATAACAACCTCATTTTCCTTAATAATCCTTTAAAAACAATCGTTTTTTATATATAATTTCCCTTCCTCCATTAACCGCCTCCACCAAAGGGAAAATGAAATCAACTCTGAAAATCCTAAATATAACTTTCATGTAAATAAGATCAATAGAGAAAATATCTATAGAAAAACCAATTAAACTGAAATTAAACTGTTAGAATAGCCTCTTATATGGTAATATATACAAAAAGGGAATATTATCACAGATTTAATCTTGCCTTATAGTAAAATTAAAGTTTGAAATAGGGGAGATTTTTTTATAAGCATTCCCTCTTCTAAGCGCCCTCAAGACAAACAACGCACGCACTAAAAAACCGTAAAATTTAAATATCTTCGACTAAAAGACTTTCGTTTATGATATATTTTCTCTTTAATGATTGTATAAACTTATGAATCGAATAAACGCCTTCTTTTAATAATCAGGCACCTTGAATATACCCTCCATTTGATTATTTTTTCTAAATCTACCACCCACCCTTCAGGATCCAAATCGGCTACAGAAATGGTTAAACCCTCATTGGAAATCTATGAGTGTAGTGATTTTGTAAAATTAAGTTTGCCAATAATACCTAGCTTACGTCAGCATCTTTTAAACCCCAAAAAGTATTTTTTGTTAAAACGTAGTGTGAAGTCATTTGTCGGCAATTTTTATAAAAGTTTCGAAAGATATTTCTTATATCATTATCTATATTGAGCGCAAGTTAGAGTTCTTTTGATATAGAATAGATGAAGTTATAGCTAGTTTAGTGTTTATTTAATTAGCAGGGGTTATCAAAGGAATTTAAAGATGCGTGATGACAACACTGCTAAAATAGTATTTCTAGTCGACCGATTGTCCTGAAACATTCAGGAAAGGTGTATAATAAGATTTTGTTCAGATAATGAATTGATAAACCTTAAAATAATACTTATCTCAGCAACTGTTATACCCAAAAAGTCACGTGTCTCCATTTGTCTGCGACATTTCGAATTTTAAAATACATTTTTGAAAAATTTCCTTATAGTATTATCTATCTTGTGTAAAAGTTTGGATTCATTTGACATAGTATAGCTGAAGTTATAGCCATTATTTGAGTGTTTTTTTTTTAAATTTAAAAGCGGTTATATATAAGTAATTTCAAAATATGTGATGACAACTCTGCTAGACATGTTTCTTGGATTCATTCCACATTTTCAATCAATATATTAGTTAAGGTTAACATTTATATAATAAAATTATAAAATTACCTAATAGATCTAATTAATAATGGTATATTATTAAACTATAATCATATACAAATTAAACGAATGAATGAGGGATTATTTAAGAAAAATGATGTCATTCCCAAATGACAGGGTATAATTTAACAAATGGCAGGGTAATTTAAATCAAAGTAATGTTATAATAAATTACCTGTTTGTTTAGATCTAGATTCCCACATAATGTGTAGCCCTTCCTTGGTTTTAAAGGCGTACTCATTATTTGAAGAATCTAAAATAGAAAAACAATCTTTAGTACAATTATAAAAACAATTCTTGTTGTTATTTAAATGTTGGTATATGTGAGAATTCTTGTCAGACTTATAATGTTCATTAATCCTTGTGGAGAGATGTTTTGTAGTTTCTCCAATATAGCAAACATTACAGTTTTCACATTTAAATAAATATACAATATTGGATTTGAGCGCATTAGGTAAAGAGTCTTTATTATAAAATAGTTGTTTAATTTTAAAGGAGGTCAACACGAGTTACAAAATTTTTGTGATAATAAAAATATTCTTCTTTGTAAAAAGTCAGAATATTTGCCAATATAGGGTAGTTTAAAATAAGCGATGTTTTTTTCTTCAGGTTATTTCTTTGGATCTGTAAGTCTAAAATTCAAATAATCCCTTATTGTTCTATCAATGAGGAATGGTGGATAAAGGTTTTTTTGGAGAACAATGTTAATAGATTCAAAGTCAGAATGTAGTCCAGGCCAAGTTTTATTAATTTTAAATGCTCTGTCAAGCAAAGTTTTCACTAAACCCAATTTATATTTAAATCTAGTGAAACTAAAATAATTTAATAGATAAGAGCAGTGTAAGCTTTTTTCTAATAAATACTGGTAATTAAGAATGAATAGTTGTCAATCAAAACGTCAAGAAATGGCAATTTGCCAATTCCTTCGAATTTATATTTTTGTTTTGTTATTTTTCTCAAGGTGAGTAGCTTTTACCCCTCATTAAGAAAATTTAGGATATACGCTGTACATTTGTATATTTTCCTAAGAAAATTATGCATTTAAATGCAGACCAATGTTTAAAATTTTAAAAATTCGAAATTCGGAGTACTTATAAAATTACCCATGAGTCTTCTTGATCATATCTTACTCTTATCAACTATCTCACTACTTTTGACATTTGCTTAGTATTCCCAAATTGTTCAATTTAATCAACTATGAAGAGTAATTTTTACATCCACTAGAGTGAGTTATGAATAAATTAATCAATAAAGAAAAAAAACTTCCGCACTAAAAAAATAACGAATTTTGTAAATACTTCGTGATTTCGCCTATGCATAACTAAGAGCTGTCTAAATTGAATTAATCAAAAAATCGTAATTCGCAGTGATTTTCAAAACCTAGTAACTGACCCTTTTTAATGGTCATTACAAAGACAGGCGCGTTTCTTATGATGATCAAACTATTGGGAAAATAATAATATAATTAAAAATTATAAAAACCGGAGTGCCTTAAGAGGGTAAAGGCGATACAAGCAATATATTTAGTAAAGGCTATATTAGTATCAACAATATAAAATAACTAACAAATAAAATAACAATATAGAATAACACAACAGCCTCAGGTTCTGAACGTTACAAAACACTTGTGAGCGACTGAGTATCCCTATACTAAATGTTTCCTAGTAAAATACCGAGAAATTTTAACCCGAGTCGAAGAATAAAAAATCGAGCTTGCGAGAATTGTTTTTTGTATATTTAAACTTTTAAGAAGATAAATTTAAAAACCAGGAAGTGACGTGAAGTGATGTGCTGATTAGGAAGAGGGAGTAAATATATTTTGGATTTATCAAATTAGTGTTTGCAATTGCAATATGTAAAAACAAAACGTTTTAAATAAAAGTTTCAAATGCAAGAACATGGAAATTGTTTTCTTTGTTTGCTTTACAACCATTTTCGCTAACTTGTAATTTAAAAATATGTATTTTTACACGATTTATGGAATGCGAAATGATATAACTGCTAAAAGATAAAGGCTACACAGTACAAACTACATCCAAACATTGACGTCATGAGAAATAAAATAGTTAAATGTCAAAGTGATGAAATTAGAAAGAAGAACAATAGTGTAGTTTTTAAAATATTGTTAATTTGTTAGTGGAAAAATTTAAGTTTATAGTGATTGTAAGAAAACAATCAAATAAAGTAAAATTAAATTGTATCGTATGCTGGTGTAATTAAATTAATATAAGATGCATATTTGAAAGAATTGCATCATCATGAAGCTATATGTTGTAATTTTATAGTCAAATAAACTCATTTTATGGATATTATCCGAGGGTACATGGTCCAGGAAATGATAGGGGCGTGCCCGTTTTTAAGGAAGACATTTTAAATTTTAATAGCCGTTTTTAAGGGTTGGGTAAATATTTTTACCCACTTTATAATATAAATAATGTAAATTGCGACCCGTATTCAACGACAACTCATGAAAGCAGCCGTTGTTAAGTACAATATTAATTTGAAACCCGTTTTTAAGGAAAAAGTTTCTAAATAAGTACCCGGTTGTACGGTGGTTTTCTTTATAAATCCACCCTTAAGGGCGGCACATACCTATCTTTCAATATAGGAAAGTACCCCCCGGGGATATTATATATATCTCGATGGTTTTAACATCTGCTTCAATTTAGAATGTTGATGATCTATCGGACACATACAACAATCAACTTCGAAATCTTATTTTCAGATTAGATAAACTTTCACAGGTAATATTTTTTTATCATATATACAATTATTGAACAGAAATAAATTAACCAAAGTACTTAACCTTGAACTTTCACAATATCTTTTATATTTTTGAAGATATATCAAAGAATAATGGACTAAGCAGAATTTATCCAAATCAATGGCATTATTTAATAATGGATTAGGTAAGCTATCTCTATTTTGCATGCGCGGAAAAATTACCTCTAATCAAACATTCAAATATTTTTTGACGACCTTTTATCCAAAGTTCTGAATACTAGCAAACATTTACCACTATATGGCCGTTAGCGAGGGGCTATCAGTTGGCATTTTAAAACGAGCCATACGAAAAAAATAAAGTCTTTTTTTTTCGCCAAAAACGCCTATAAATGTAAATTAAATCCAATATATATTTCAATCTAGTTGTCGTAACGTACTCGTGTTCTATAGTGCCATAGTTTCATATACCCTTATTTTTATATTTGTGAAAAAGTGTGCTATGTTTTTTCGATGGCAATTTAATATCATTTAATAAAAACATAACTTATATTGATTAAATATCAAATATAAGGCAAAAATTGATATAAAATAAGAAGCCAAATTTTTACATTTTTATCGAGATTGAGGTAAAATTATGGCGTCATATTGCAAAACAAAACATTTTCGAAATGGACTTTTACGCATGCACAACAATACACTAACATAAAGTAAATGTAACTTATTCAGAAATACTTATTAACATCAATTAATCAAAAAGGGGGAGTTGTTCGGGAATGGTGGATTAATCGACCATATACAGTAGTTTTGGGTTACCTGTAAAATGTTTCTTTCCAATAACATTTATAATTTGCTTATAAGATGAAATAACGCAGAAGAGAATAGCCTCACCCCATTTTTGATAAGTTACCATTGATATTCTAGGCTTGTAAAATAATAATAACTAATATGAAATTGTTCATATAACGAAGTTTTTTTTAGCACGCAATTCAACACAATGTCAGACTAATGATTGATGCGGAGCAAACTTATATTCAAGCCTCTCTTAATTATTTAGTACTCGTTCTCCAAGCCCGATATAATAAACAGACTCCATTCATATATAACACATATCAATGCTATAGAAAAGTAAGTATTTAATAATTAACCAATTATACACAACCCCGATTTAGGTTTGAAATATTATATAAATATGCTAGTCTTTAGATAATATTATACTGCTTATCTAGTGTTAGGGATAATATTAGTTTCTGGCTACCATATAGTTATTGGAATTATAATGTACTTATACATTCAAATAGTTCCTGAGAAAAAGATTTGGTCTTCGCAAAAATTCCTAATTTAGTATTAAGTCTAGTTGGAGGACTCCAATAACTTTTTTACTATTCTAAAATGACTTCCAGGTTAGTTAAGCTAATTACTCTATTACTTTGTTGGATTTACAAAAACGGTATATAATTATATAATCTAAAACTGTTAAATATTACTTTCACTAAAAATATTTTCATATATCCGTCCGGTGACACCGAGAGGAGGCATTTATCCTCCAATACAACTTTGCAAACGAAAATTTAAAAGTTCTCAATTTCGTTTATATTTCTGCCTTACTTTTTTTTATCAAGCTCTTATTTAAAAGCATGCATGGCGTAGTCTCTAACAGGTTTCAGGGCAAATTGAATAATAAATTTAAGGTCAACAAATGTATCATATTTTAGGTTATCTAGTCGGTTGAAAAGTTAACCAATGTAGTGTTAAAAAGCTTTTATACATACCGTCGGATTACGCTTTTGTGCTTCTTTTTTTTAATATAATATCTATAATCTTAACACAGGATACGCTTCAGAGATTAAAAGCCGATCACGATCTTGCAAAAAACCTTGGTTTTCATATCGCTGGAAAATTGGTTCGCGGTGCCTATATGGCTGAAGAAAGGAAATTAGCTAATGAAGCACAACGGCCAGACCCAATAAATGATACATATGATGATACCACGGCATTATACCATTCTGCCGTAATATATACCATGCCTTTTGTTGCTAAGAAAGAAATTGGTGTTATGATTGCATCGCATAATGAAGAAACAGTGGATTTCGTTAAAAAATGGTATAGCTTTATTTCTTAGAAAACATAAGAATCGAATACAATCCGAAATTTTTTTTTATATAATTTTAAGCGCTTAACTGGTTTTTAATTTTTGAACAAATTTAATTATTTTAAATAGTGGTCAATTAAGTAACCATGGTTTGTTCATGTTGGCTATAACCTATGTATAGCCATGGTATCGGAAAATCGCACAAAAAAGGTTATTGACAGGCTTGATAGTCTATTGAAATTGTTAAAAAAAAACACAATTATAAACGATTAAATTACCACTCTTGAAATGCTCAAACTTGTTGTTTGTATTATATTTATGTATTGCTTTCCATCTTACCACTAAAATATTATTGTGATCTACTAAATCAAATATATAAAGGGGTTAAATTATAGATATTTTTATTTTGTTTAATTTATACTTACAATCGCTCTAATCGCAGACATAATTCCCAAAGTTCTGTTTCTTTGCGTTTACCCACTATGCAAACATCCCCTTCTAATGTGCTTTAAACAAGTTTTGGTTGTTATTTTGTTCCTGTAATATTATTTTCACATGACTTAAATGTGATATCTATCAAGAAGGTAGGGCACGAGGCTGTCTCCCGAGACTATTATGCGCGGTTAAATTCTTTCCTGTACCCACACCCCCCGGCACGGGTGGGGATTCTACCCAGGGTTTTGGCCCCGGGGGTGGGGATTCTACCCGGGAATTTTGCCCCGATGTATGGGAGTGGGGACAGCAAAAATTATCTATTTTCCCAAAATATGCACTTTTATTCTTTTAAATCATTATTTTTGTAAAAAATGCTCTTATTACACATATGCTCTTCTCCTCTTTCAATTTAATGCATATTCGAGTCAGTTATCTGGATATAAATAAGATTTAACTCATACAAATTGCCCCCGGGGTGGGGATTCTACCCGGAGTTTGTGCCCCAGGGGTGGGGATTCTAACCGGAAAACCATCATCATCGCAATCCCCATATCTGCCCGGGGGTGGGTACAGGAAAGAATTGAACCTCGTATTACTGCTACATTAGAGTAACGGAGAGCTTGAAATTAGAAACCTTGATTCAATTTTCTATTTTCTCCATTATGCATGATTAAATTCTTTGCGGTAGATACATACAATGTTTTTCAATATGCATATTTAAAAACATTGCCATCAACCAAATTACTTGAAAAAATGCATTAGCATGAAACATTATGTAGTAATATTATAGTTAAATAATCTTATTTTATGGATATTATTATATAGCTGGATTGTTTTAACAATACACATTTCCCGAATTGACGTCATCGTAAATTTTAAAATTATTTTCAAAATTTTTATTTATAGAATTGCAATATCTTATATTATTATAAACAAATCGTGAAAGTTTTATTCAATTTGGTCAATTTAAATGTAAAGTTTAATTTTTGCATGGAAACGAGGCGCGACTTGATAAACTTGAAATCATGAAGGATTTTACTGTAACTTTTTGGATCCTGAAAATATACTTAAATATTTTCAATTTAACCAAAACTTGTATGTTAGCATATTTTTGACCAAAGAATCCGAAAATCTACCCCATTTAAAGTAAAAAGATCTAGATCAAAATAAACTCTAAAATTGCTATTCGGGAAAGGTGTATTATGAAGAACTTTATTGTAATAATGCGCGGTTCAAATCTGTCTGACACCCACCTCCCCCCATAATTTTTGCCCGGGGGTGGGGATTTTGACCGAAATTTTTTCCCGGGGGGTGGGGATTTTGATGCCACATTTTCCCCG
>JAUOBW010275651.1:0-17639 GCA_032360285.1 Lepidozona retiporosa | reverse complement strand
TGTCCGGGGGCTGGGAAAAAAACATTGGTGAATGCCCGGGAAAAAAACTTTGGTGAATGCCCGGGGGTTGTCCGGGGGGATGGTAAACCTTAATATTGAACCAGACATTATGCTCAAAATGAGTGGTTCAGGCGATTGAAAATTTGTTCACTTAAATTTGCTCAGAAAGCTTTGAAAGGTTATGTTTTTCTGAATCAAAAAACATTTTTGTTCAGCCAAAATCTCAAACTGTCGAAAACCAATGCCTGCCATGCCTCTTTCAAACTTAAAATGCATAATAAATTCTCGCGATTTTTATTGGATTGCAGGCCTGCGTCACAATAATAACTCGTAAACCCTACATTTTCAGTATTAGTCTGACCTTATTTTAATTTCGTTTTAACTCAGAATAATTTTTTTGAGATTTTTAAAGGGATTCCTAAGTACTCTGATAAGTTCTGCTTATATTAAAGATAATAAAAAATGATGAAGAATGCTTTTTATTTTGTGTAAAAATCTCAAACGGTTCTCTAGATATCAAAGTTTTAAATTTCCGGGGTAAATGTAAACTGGTCTTTAATTTTGCAAGTTCTTTAATTTTGGAAGTTATTACATCACAGTTGCTATACCCCTGTTTTTAACATCACTCTTTCATCTGTAATTTTAAAAGTATTGCTTTGTTTCAAATAATTTTCGGTCAGTTTGTAGATATTTATATTTGGAATTTTTTGAAAAAGAAAAAATTTAAAATTATGGCGCGGTTTACTAGTTCCAGGCCCCTAAGCATTTTCGCGTTTGTAGCCATATTGTCGTTTCCGAGTGTAGTTTTTGAATAAAATTTCTACCGGATGTTTGAATTAATATATGCAACATCGGGTTAAAATTTTTTGAAAAACCGATATTTTACTTTGACTAAATTTCGGCGAAAAGTTATCCGTGTCAAATTCTTTATTAAAAAGAAGATTTTGTGACAAAAATCATGGTAACGTAAATTTGGGACATCGGACCCAAAAAAGTTAACACCCTTGGTGCATTCTCTTTAAATAACCTACGTATTTTAAAACCTCGATGTACACGGGAGATTGCCGCAGCCCCCTCTTCCGAATTTTAAACCGTCTCAGTTAAAACCGGACTGGTTTATTTTTTATTGTTTAAAATGTAAATTCGTGGCCTTATAAACAGCAAAATATGTCACTAAAACCACCGTTTCGAGGTCTTTCTGGGTTTATTTAGTGAGGTGGGTGCTCATAATTTTGGCCTCTTTAGGCTGGAGCTCTTTCAGATAAATACGGTATAGATCAATCTCCCCTGAAAATTTCAACTTCATAACTATAATATATCGTGAGATATCAGGGGGAGCTACGGCAGCCCTACTCACAGTAAGAAAAAGTTTTAAAAAAGCCCGGTATTGATGGGGGTTAAGGGAAGGCTTTTTCTCGCAGAATTTAGTTTTGCGGTGGCCAGATTTCATTAAATTTCGCAGTCGTTCAAAATTTTCGCGGGAAATAAATATCGTCGTGGCCAGATCAATTCAATTTTGTTGGTTATACTTTTTATTTGAGAAATTACAATGAAAAGACAAAGGATCAAATATTTAGCACGCAAAGTATTATTATGCAAATAAAAAGTTATTGAAGCCTAAATTTCTTCAATCTTTGGTTAAAATGTCCAATGCTCAACCGGGCCCCGAAAGCGGGGTCAAAGTTAACCGGCTGACAAAATAATGTTTTTTGTTGCGATACACCGCCTTGAGATTGTTGCCAAAAGTCAATTAGACCTGCCCAGTTAATAGTTAAAATTTCGAGGGCGACGGCGGGAGCCTCCTTCTGGCATTGATAGGCAAGCCATATAATAAAGATGACATTTTCAAAAGATAGTGTTCAAAATTTTCTAGTTCGTGAAACTTTTCAATTACTAAACTATTACTTGGGAATTCCGATTCTTTATCGGTTCGTTTGGATTTACACAATTGTATATATTGGTGTAAAACCAATACTGCCTAATTATGTGCCTAAAGAAATATGAGTGTAGTAATTGGTATTTCCGTAGACTAGCATAGTCTGTCTTCACCTTTACGGGAATTCACGGCATTGAACATTAGGAAGACAGCATCTAGCGCGCATTGAAAACAGATATCCTATGCGCATAAACTAGAGACGGTTACACAGTCTAGTATTTCCGTCACTTATGGAATTTTTCCAAAAAATACCATTTGGCGTGCAGCACCTTGTAGCATAGTCTTTCTTTAGTTTAAGAAACTCGTTTTAGTAGTATATACATTTATAGAGACCGTTCGTGATTATGAGACTTTTGATTGTGAGACTAATTTAAAAACACTGAGAGAATATTTATAGTGTACGCATAGTATTATTTGTTTATCATTTCATTTTAGCCAGAATATTTTATAGTCAAAATGAATTTTTTCGAGACAATCGATGCTGAATCAATTGAAGGCATTTTTCAGTTCATTCCAAGGAGTATGCTCCAGTAGTAAGAACCAATGAAATACAGTAAGATAAATTTTGGTCACGTATTCTTGTTATTTGTATAACTAATTTGTAATGCGCGATTCAATTCTTCCCCGTACCCACCAATTCCAGGCACGGGTGGGGATTTTTTCCTTTGTTTTGGCCCTGGAGTGGGGATTATAACCGGGAATTTTGCTTCGGGGTATGGGGGTTGAGACAGCAAAATTTTATCTATTGTCCAAAAATATACAATTGTATTATTTTAAATCATTATTTTTGTAATCTAAATGCTCTTATTAATCAAATGCACATTTTTTAATTTAATACATATTGGAGTCAATTATATTGATTTTATTTAAGATTTAACTAATACAAATTAGCCCCGGGGTAGGGAATTCTACCCTGAGATTGTCCCCACGGGGTAGTGATTCTACTCGGAAAAATTGTCTCCACCCCAGGGAAATCCCTATCTGGCCCGGGGGCGGGTACAGGAAAATAATTGACCGGCGCATAATTATCACTGTATTCTGACAAAGTTTATATATTCTAAGAATTTATTACATGTGTACATTTGATGCCAATTAGTCTTGTTGAACATATTTCAAAATAAACCTAGTGATGTTTAGAAAATTCATTATTACCCCCGTAACTACGGACTGGGAACACTTTCAAGCTAAAAATCCATTTGTGAATATAGTTAGTTATTACAACAAAGTATACCATATTTCAGTGAACAAAGCAGCATTATATTTAGATAATGTCCCGGGGTTAAACAGTTTTTTGTTGTTAAATGTTTAGGGTGAGGAATAACATGACAATAAGATGACTGCGTTGGAGCTGGGAATTTTACTCTTGTGAATGCACGCGGGAGCTAGGAAAAATTAAGTGAACGTAGACAGGTCGCCCAGCCTATCGTAAAACCTTCCAAGTGAACGTATAATAATAATTTGATCTCACTTATGTTATAGCGATGACCACCTTAACGAGTCTATGGGCTTGTTAGAAAGCATGGATATTTCCAGTGAGATAGTCAGCGCAGGTGCTAACGTGGTACCGCGATGTAGTTGCACTGGTGCTTGTATACGAATGTGCGCATGCAAAAAAGCTCACATGAAATGTGGGACACGCTGTAAATGCTCTAAGAAATGTAAAAATAAATTAGAAGAGGTATGTAAATCCATAACGGAATTTTTTGTTTATATAGAAGTCCTGCAAAACATAGTTTCAAACTATATGTGCATTTTTGAGAAAGAAATGGATGGGTAACGAGATTAGCTAGCGTTGATGAAATTTCAATAGTTAGACTTGCCAATTAGTCTGGTATGGTTCCAGTCGTTTATAGACGTGTGGAAAATAATTTTATTTTTGAGATAAGTAAGTAAGTTTTTTTGTTTAACGTGGTTTACCGAAAATTTTTGTCGATTTGACAATATTTTTAGACGGGTCTCGGTGCTGGTTCTATTAAAAGCACCTAAAATATTTGTGCTACGGATAAGCTGAAGAGATCGAAAATGATCATAATCGAATCGTTAACTATAACTTGTGGCAACAGCTGGGGTTCGAACCTTGAAGTCTTATGTAAATGTTGTAATTTCTAAGTTGTTAAAATCAAATTTTAGAATAGGCTGTGTAAGCCACCTCCAGAATGCTAGTCCAATCTTTATTGTTAGAAAGGTAGCTCGAAATTACGCTATGTAGATAATTTTTCTATGTTTAATATTTTGGTTCTTAGCCTTCAATTGATCTCTCATCATATGTCAACATTCCAAGCGTTTTGGATGACCATGAGAGCAGCAGTGAAAGTGAAGAAAGTGATAGTAACCAGGTGAGTAACCACTAAGGTTAAACACGAAACAATCCGCAGGTCTACAATCGTGGTCATAATATGTTGAGACTTTTCAATATTTTAAAAATAAATGCGCCAAAAGTATGCCGTTTTTTCATTTATCGAGCTACCAGGGAAGTAAACGCTAAACTTACAATCTTAGAAAAATTTGGGTGTTTCGACCAACTTGGGTCGAAATACGCGGCAGGGGGCACAGAATTTCCGTATTAATATATATATATTTTAATTTGGTCACTTTTCAGCTGGAAATTACAGTTTTTCCTCAAAACTATGTTTGGTACATACGTGAATTTACTTGTTTCGTCTCAACATTTATGACTGGGATTGTGTTAACCCTATTTAGCACGGGGGGATTCCGCCCCTATAGGTTTTTTGCTCGTAACTTTTGAACCGTATCCGCTATGATGCCCAAATTTTCGGACATTTCCTAAAATCTTATGACTAAAAAAAGGGTAAAAATATTTTCCCGAAAATATTATACTTTTCGCGATTCCGGAGTTTCGTTATACGTATTTTGACCCCAAAATGACATGATTTTTTTAGGTTTGACGTAAAAGAGGTATTTGCATACCCCTAATTCGTCATTTCTTGTTAACTAATGTATCCTTATTACATTTAAACATAATTAGACAGCTGCAGCACTTTGGAAAGTGTTTTTTTCGCGCCTCGAAGTTAAAAGCGAAAATTAGTGAATTTCTGTTCGCAGTACACAATGATGATGTCAGCAAAAAATATGGGTCGTCATCAACATTTTTTTTAAATGTTCCTTACATTTATATGTAACATGTTGCAAAGTCATAGGACAACACCACAAAATTTACAGAGGCGGTTTGGTAGATCAAAAATACCCCAGGTTTAACGTACTAACCGATAAATTTTATATTTCCTGAAGGATCTCGGTTTATTTACAGCACCCATTTGCGCTACCGATAAGCTGAAGATATCTAAAAGGTTCGAATGTCCGGCCCTTTGAGTTTTACGTCCAGAGCTTAATCAGCTAGGCCAAACCACCCATTTCCCTGTGTGGGGACTGCCTTTTCCAATAGCACCAACTTCGGATCGGATCCCCGTCGACTGGACCAATTTTCGAGAATTATCACTTAAATTGTAATACTGATAATTGACGCACGTATTCATTACAATGAAATAGATGAATTTCATTTGATAATGAGCATTTGAACTGAAATAAGACGTTGACTAGGAGTATTACTGTGAAGAAGTTGTAGTAGCTTGACACCGGTTTGAACCATCAATTTCAAAATCGTAAATTTAGGAGATATACACAAATAAAAGGATTTGTCTTTAGCCTATATAGTCTGGGTCCAATTGTTCCCCGTGTGCACAGACTTGTTAAAAGCAATTTTATTTTTGAAATGTATTATTTAGGTAATTTAAAAGAGAATGTACCAGGGTGATAATTTTTTCTCGCCCCGGTGCCCCAAATGTGGCACATTTACGGTGCCCCGAATTTTGCAGAAGAAAAATATGTTTTTCTTCGAAGATTTCGCAAGTGATGTTTTCTGGTACAGAATTTGACGCTGATCAGTTTTGGCTTTAGAACCTCATGCTGAAAATGAATGGTTCTCGGGGGGTTATCGATGATCAAATATTTTGTTATGTGACAAAAAATATTTTTTTTTTGCTCAAAAACTTTCAAAGTTACGTTTTTCTGAATCAGAACTTAACGCTGAAAAACATTCTTGTTCGGCAAAAATATCAAAAACCTACAGTTTTTGAGATAAAACGAAATTTAAATAAGGTCGCGTGACTAATATTTTGGAAAATAAATAAAATTCTCTAAATATATTTGAAGTAATGTTTCCTTAACCTAAATGTGACGCTGAGGATTTTTTTACATCAAAGTTTATGGTGACAATGAATAGCTCTCAAGTTATTATAGTCACATGACCCTATATTTGGGGCACATTATCTTTTGAATTAATTAAATAATGGATTTCAGAAATAAAACACGTCTGTACACACGGAAGCAAATAACGCAACAATTGGACCAAGGCTACAACTATTTATTTCAGGAGGATGAGGAGATTACCTGCAGGTGCACCGGTAGATGCTCACGCAAATGTGTTTGCCATCTTAACGGCATATTTTGTCGTGCAAACGTTTGCGGATGCTCAAACGAGAAATGCGAAAATAAACAGGTATTTATAGCACTTTAAATTTCGCCATGTTTATTTGACTCCTTCTCGCGTGAATAGTTTATCAAACGGGGTGCTGATATAGTTTGTTCGTTTAGGTTTTGCGTTTTCCTTTTTATTAGGGGACTGTTAATAGTTGCACGGCGGGCCAAATTACTCTAATAGTAGAAACCATTTGTCTTTTATTATAAACACTTTGGTTTTTGCACAAACATTAGATTCTAAAAGCGCTAGCTAACCTTTTGTTTAACCCATGTTCCCTTTAAATTAGCACCCAGGTTCTAGTTTTCCATTAATTTCCTTAAATTACCACTAAGACTGTAAAAGTGGAGAGAAACTTCTGCTGGAGGTCAGTTAATTTCTGACTAGTAAACAAATGTAAAACAGGGGCAGACTTTAGAAACATTGGGAATTATACGATGAAACACAAAATTTTATTTACATAACTAGATAATTGCTAAAATTACTTACAGTTATCCAACTCTAACCATATAAATAGTTTAGTAATATTCAGTACATGCTTTGCAAATAAATAAATAAACAAATGAATAATAAATATATATATATTAGGTTATGCTCGATTGAAGGTGTGATAATTTATGCAAAATAATTTTAGGTTACTAAAAAAAAGAGTGCACCATCTGCTACTAAAAAGAGGAAGCGACAGGATTTGTTAGATCGTCAGGATAAGCGTCATGAACTTGCACAGACTGAATGTAGTGTAAGTATTGATGTTTTCGTTTTTTTTTATCAAAATACTGCTGACTTCATTAATAGTCTAAAAAGGATCTATAGACGAATATACAAAAATGTTAGACCATGAAAATCTAGTGACGTCACAAAAAACTCTAGTGACATCACAGAATACATTTTTTATGATTTTTTTATTTCTCTAAACGAGCATAACTTGAGAACGGTTTGAAATTTTTGCCGACGAAATAAATAAAAAAATTCTATCATAATTTTCATGCTCTTTCAATCAAACAAGACACTATACGAAAAAAATAAAATAAAACAACGTTGAAACATCTTAAATCAAGATTAGGATAAGGACGTTACAATGACTATAAATAAACGTTCCCAAAATGAATTGAGTGATCAATAACGTTGTTAATGTGTTCATCTTATGGTTTTACATTACCATATAAACAATTATCAAAAACGGTCAAGCGGTTCATATGATATAAGATTTTAAAAATCTAGCATTCTGATTGGCTGAGAGCATTTTTACGTAAACGAGTCATCAACAACATTGTCAATGCGTTTTCTTATAGTTTTGCATTACTATATGAAAAATTATCAAAAACGGTCAAGCGGTTCGAAAGATATAAGATTTTAAAAATCAAGCATTGTGATTGGCTAAGAGTATTTTTGACGTAAATGAGTCATCAATAACATTGTAAATGCGTTCATTCCATAGTTTTCCTTAATCATACTGAATTTTAAATAAGAAAAAATGATATAAAACATTATATATTTAAAAATGAAGCATTCTTATTGGCTGAGAGCTTTTTGGCTATAACTCGAGAACCAGAATTTTCCCGAACATGTGGTTTTCGCAGGATGATAGATATTCATCACTACTTTCATAATGCATATAATTAAAAAAATCTAATGAACGCTTTTCTCAAAAAACCTCATTTTTTGCCATATTTGGGCGTGGCCCAGGCCCCCGTGAATTTTTCTCAAAAATTTGGCTCTGTCACTCGCATCCCCTTATGATCCCATGACTTCATGCAAAATTACAGCAAAAACTAAAGAACGGTTCTTGAGAAAAATTACCGGATGGACAGGGAAAAATTCAATATTCAATTTTGAGAAATTGACAAAATGTGCATATTAAAAGATCCATAGACTTATTCATTAGAACTTGACCAAAAATCATATTTTGGTCTTATCAAAACCCCCGTATCTGGGACCGTTGCTAGGCAACCAGAAATTTCAGTACATAACAATAATATGGGCCAAACGATACACTCTACGATAACTTTACTTCATACATGATTTATAAAAGATTAACGTGCTCAAATTAAAATAATTTGTTGACAATTGTTTAGCCTTAAAATAGGGCAAATTGATATGGTGTATTTTTCTTGTTTAGGATTATTGTTCGGGTATGGAAGCGAGCCAATTAACGGAAATGGTTGTCTTCCTCGCACGGGAATCTCCCAGTGCGTGGAAACTTTTAAAGGCTGTCAGACAACCGGATCAGTCATCTCCACCACACTCACAATCTGCTGATACGCAGAGCTGGTGTATATGTGGGCAGTGCGTCCCAATGGAGGACGAAACGCATAATATATGCTGCCGGAATGTGGTAAGAAACCATGAACATGTTGAGTTTGGCGAGGTGGTCCTCAATGAAAGGGTGTTGGATCTGGCAATGAGGAGTAATGCTGACTGGATCCATTACAATTTTAACCCCAACGACAACTCCAGTTGGCGATATACAGCTTATCGCCAATTTATCCTTTGGTTTTGGGGTCACCTGGGGAAGAGAAATAGAAAAATTATTCCATCTTGTATCGTACACAAAATCCGAACTAAGTTTCCTTCCCCAGACGGTAGGTATAAAGGTTTTATAGATAGGCATGATGCGTTACCAAATCGAGACCAAACTTAAAGACACAAATTTACTCGCAGGCGATAAATGACAAAAAAATTTCGTTACTTCGTTCTTAGAAAGTTTGCGAGAGAAACTTCCACGAGCCCAAAATCTCGAGAATTTTACCGGATAAACTTTCGCGAATAGAAAATTGAGAACGATAAACTTTCGCAAAGGCACATTCGAAGCCTTTTCACGAGATAAACTTTTGCGAATGACAGGTAGGATATGATTTTTTTACGTGATTATCATAAAGTTTTGGCTTTAAAAACAAAAACATTTTACATATTTTCATTACAGTATCAAAAACGTCAAATGCACTCAAACTAGACCCTTATTTTTTTTCGATTTAGAAAAAATAAAAATAAAATTGTCGCTTTTTGAGAAAAATATTTACTAAATAAACTTTCGCGAATTGGCTTTTTAGGGGAAATATAATGGACAAACTTTTGAGAATTTCGATTTTCATCAAGATATAAACTTTTATGAAAATGGCAAAAATTCGCGAAATTCGTCAAAGTTTATTCCGCGAAAGTTTCTAAGATTAAAGTAGTTTCTAAAATTAGCGCCTGCTAAAATTAGTAGTTATTAGGTGCAAAAGGCATATCCGTGAAAATTAATACGTACAGAAATTCAAGTAATGCTGTTTTATTAGTGTATTAAAAGTTATATGAAATAATAAATTCTTTCACTTTATTTATCCTAACCAGTACTATACATTATGTACTGACTATAGTTATCTCATTCTCTGCCTGGAAGTACGATATACTCTGTAAACATAGCTTCCCTTTCGATCCTGTTTAAGATAACTCATAGAGAGCAAAATGAAATGAAATTATTTTCTTGACACGCGAAAATCGATACGCACAAAATGAAACTAAATTCTTTTCTTGATGTGCGAAAATAAATACGCGAAAAATTACTGATAAGGCTTGCTGAGCGACAAACTATTACGTGTGAAGATTTTTACGAATAAGGTACTGTAGTTGCAAATTCACTCCGAGAAAAATAAAAACATCAAAAATCTAACTAAATTGACAAATCTATGACTGAATGTAAACAAAACTTCTTGAAAAATTTGTATTTTTAAAATTTTTATGTGGCCTGGGTATTTGGCTCATAATTTATTTTGAAATGGCTAAACAGAATAAAACTTATCAGTTGAATAAAAGTAATAGTTTCTAATCTCATACCAATTTTTGCAAGAATCAGAAAAATTGTTTTTCTAGAAATATCTAAAATTTATATTTTGAAGAAATAGGCCTCGTGTATGGGCATTGTGAGTGAAAAAGGCTAAATGTGGCTCCAATGTTTAGAAGTACCTTTTGAGAAGAAATTTCAGCGGGAATGTTATGTAGCAGATTGAAAAACAAACAAACACAATCAAATGATGCAATTAAATAACCTTGTCAGTTAGAAAAAGAGAAAATTCTGAATTTGGACTAAATTTAGTATACATATTCTTTGCCTGTAATTTTCGCACAGACTCCAAGAGTTATGTCCCTAAAAGACCACAATTTATAAATATGTCCCTATTGTTTAGAGTAAGGGAGGTACTAAAAACTACGAAATTCAAATTCATCAGAAATGCAGAACGAAAAAAGATTTGTTTAATTTTGTCAGAAACACTGACCCAGAAATAAAAAGTTATTTAATATTAGTCAAACATGTGAAATTGACCCCGGCCTCCCTTATCGCATTAATTTGGGGATTCATGGCATTAGGCGCAAAATTATCTCAGAATTTATCAGAATAAGGTAGAACACTAAATGTAGGTAAAGTTAGATCTGTCCTACTTTCATCGCCACTCTCTTCACATGTGCGGCGATCATCATTTCGATAGGAGGAGCTTCTTTCGTAGCAATGTTCTTCGCAAGTGCTTTTGTTGCCTCTCTTCCAACGTCTCCACGGTTAACATTACCACCGTCCATATGTCTTCTCCATAAGATCTTTGCCATTACATCTAAAAGTTAAATAAGTAATGACTTTCTAGATATTGAATATTTAAAGTTACAGGGAGTACCTGTATTCTATATAAGTATTGTTTTGCTTTAATTTATTTCCGATAAGCTACGGAGCGCACATGCAGAAACATTCAAACTAATATCCTTCCACATATCCTGAGATCAAAAATAATTTTAATAAATTTTATTTGAATCTATAACCTATAGTCACAGGTGAAATTGCACGGCTGGTAGATGTATAAGTTAACAATGATATCTAACCGCCTTATATTTCAATTGGAAATTCTTGATTTCCATGTCAGAGAACTGGTAAAGAGTTGTAAATTAAATAAATAACATGTTTCCTTTTATAGGATCTTAACTTTTCAGCGGAGTGTTTTTCTTAAAAAGAACATTCAAATAGAGTTTTAAAGATTACTTTTATTATAATAAAGTATTATAGTATGTGTTGCCTATTTGGATGTGACTTTTAACACACTGGGTATATATGGGATATGTGTAGGTACTTCGACATAAAGTTAGATGAATATATTTCTTTTTACATTCAGAAGTTTACGCTAGAAACAATTTACAATGTTATGGTGATAGCCTATTTCAAGGTTTTTCTAAAAATAATTTATTATGAGAATTTCTGACTTGTCAAGGTTTTCAAGGTCCAGCAGTCAGCCTGAAACACTGAGAAATAAAAAATTACCTGATATATAAGTGTATTTTTTTGGAACAGGAACAGGAGCAACAAACCATTCTTTCGTCCTTTTTCCAAACTTCCGCACCCAAACCAAATCCCCGTTTAACTTTCTCATTTGTGGACGTACCAGGTGAGTATTATAGTCAATAAATTCAAGCTGATGTCGAGTGATGTAAGCATCATTCTTATAGCCTATTCTCTTCGGACAGTAAGTCAGTACAAGGTTATGAAATGCCTGATTGATAAATTTAATATTTAAATGCAAAATTTGTTAAAATTGAACAAAAGTCCAAAAAGTAACGACAAGAGACAACAACAGTTAGCAGAACTCATAGTGTAACATCAACTAGCAAATGAGGAATAACTAAGTAAAGATAAAATGTATTGCAACCAATATGATTATGTAACGCTCAGTACAATAGATCAGAAATTTGTCGTTCTGAAGGGCATGGTATGCGTAGGGGTATGGACCTAGCTATAAAATGAAACTTTGATCAATTACCCCCTCCCCATAAAATTGAAAATTTTCTAACCATTACTCGGCAACTTTAAACCACGAATTCAACTTGACTCCTAAATTTGAAAAGCGAAAATCGACTCAAGGTGAAATTTTTAAGTTTTTGAAATCCCGCTTGTCAAAAAATTAGATATAAACAGACGTATCTTATCTCTAAAAAATGAACCCCTATAATAGGATTACCCCCTAAAATGAAAACTTTTGGATCCCTCCCTAACTTGTAAATAATCTTTATAAAACGAAAATCTATCTAACCAGGTTTTATAGAAATCTTTTGCGGCTGAGAAGGAGGTAAATAAAGTCAATTATTCTTGTCTTTACATGCCTTCAAGCTTAATTTTAACCTTGCATACCTAACCTGTACAAATTCAAATATTTGCAAAAATTATTAAAAATTAGAGAATGTTTAGCTCTTTCTAATGTTGTGGAAATTAATATAAGTTTTAATTAATTTTAGATTTGTCGATGTTTACAGGGTGTACACGTCACCAGCGATAGGTGATCGTAGATACAATGAATGATGTACCTTATGTACAACACCAATATTGGTTTAGCAACGACTATAAAATATATCTGATTTGCTTGATCCGTGCAATTTTTACATACACTAGCATTTAAATCATTTTAATAAGTTTATATTATAATGTGTTAAACAAGATAAGCTGCAATTGATTTACCTCTATCATCCCAGTATGTCTGTTGCGTGTGTAATACGCAAAAGACTTTAACCAATTCGCTTTTCTGCAGTGTTCGCGTATAATTTCCATGACCTCACTGTCTGGATCGAGCCAAGGCTTCTCTCTATCACCACTTAACTCCTCATGATCACAATTTTCATGATCATCGCACACATGCTTTATAATGTTCATCCACATGTGCCTCATATAAAGTTCGTCTTCCTCACAATTAGCACTGGCATACCAAAAATGATTACGAAACTTTGGTATCCACGGTTGCAACAGTGGCTTTAGACGCTTCTTCTTTGTTATCTAAAATACACAACTGTTTTGCCACTATAGATGCACACATAATCAACAGGACTTTAAGTTGGAAATATAAAGTAAAAAATATCAACTAATGAATTTAGAGACAATTGAAAAAAGGTTAATTTTAATCTGTTTTAGGGTTATAAATTGGCTCCATGCCCCTCAAAGACAATTTTACCTTCTGTGGTCTCATAACTTTATGCAGAAATTACCAGAAAAGTTTTGCAAGTTAAGGCCATCCATGAAAAAGTATCTGCGCAAAATCTTTCTGATAGTACAATCTGCGATAATTAATATTTTAATTACATTTTTTGATGTCTTTGTTTATAAAGTTATTTCCAAATAAATCATTCAGTCCTTAAACACATTTTAAAATCAATAAATCAATATCAATAAATGTTAAACAGGAGTTATGCAGATACTTTTTGTTTCACAGCAATGATATTGAACGATATGCACAAGATTACCTCCTCTGTTAGCTTCTTTGAAATCTTCCCAGCTTTGTGCCAAACATCGAGACTGTGGTGAATTCCCATAAGTTTCTCGTGCGTCTCTAGATGTTGACATAAAAAAAATATTAAAGGTATCCCAAGACTCTTGTTGGGCACAATAAAAAGCTCTAAAAATAAAGTACCATGCTAATAATTTAATCAAAAAACGCCTTTTCGTTCGAAAGATACCCATCATAAATTTAGTCAAAGTGAAACTTATGAGACTGCATGGCATTGCTCGATGACACCATAGTGCTTTGGCAAATTTTACAAACGGTGTTAGTGATATTTCTTACAGCTCAGTCATTCTATGTGATGTAATAATTTTCAACAAAATAAAATGCTATGTCTGTCAGACAGTGAGTTAAATGTATTTATTAGTTTTTATATAATAAGCATGCGTAAAAATTAAAATGTAGAGGTTTACAACCAAATTCTCCCCATGAGTAAATGTGAAACAATGTAAATTCTCAATTTGTTTTCTTTTGTAACCGAACCAGTCCATGGTGGATTTCAAAAACAAACTTAACAGATATAAATATTAAAAAAGAAAGAATTTCTAATCTACGAAACTATATAATTAAAAAGAATCAGATCATAAAATGTCATGTGTGAGCAACCATAAATGTTAATTCCAGTATTGAGTTAGGCGTTTGTCCTTATACCTTATATAAACGTAATTGGCGTTCACAGTAATTTAATTTTGCCACATTTTTTGTTGTTGAAATTTCGCACACAGTGTGCGAATTTAAATTCTCAGATTTTCTGGAATATAATCTTGCTTTATTTTAAGTTTTTCAGTATACTTACGGACTAATTTCTTTATAGTACAATGGGTATCAGTACATATCTCGTCGATTTTAATATCACAACCGTCCAATAAGTATAGCATCGCTTTCATAAAAAGATGTACTTCCATCTTAGTTGATTGTAAGTTTACCTGCAAACAATAAAGTTAATCTAATTAAAGTACTAGAAATAGTTAGATTATATAACGTATGAATGTGTTATTATATTATCATGTTTAATTTTGTGTTAAAAAATTGCAACCATAACTGCAGGCTATTTCATGATTCCATTCTTAAAGTGCGCCCAAACTTTAAGTGTTATAGTGAAGATACGCTAAAGTATTACTCATGAAAAAGCATGCAACTGTGTTGAATTTGTAAATATATATGTAGTAAGTAGCCTTTATTATTTATACTACTGTCCAAATGATTTTTTATTATATATTTTAACATTAACCGTTAATCATTACTTTTTAAAAGTAAAGATTTGTCACAGCTGCGTTACTCTAGGATATAGCACATGTACCAGCAATGGGCGAGCGACCTCAACGTACCATTTCAAATTTTACCATCCCGACAATCTGAGGGTCAGACAAACAATCTTGGTGAATTCCTAAGGCTGGAAACGGTTGTCAGGGGGATAGTAAACCTTAAAATTGAAAGACACATAAAGCTAGTAACGTTAATATTTATTACGTTTTGCCGGTTGTGTACACGGCGATAATTTGCAATACTTAAAAAACTAAATGATCAAACCTTTTAATCTTTGTTTAAAAATTAAAAAAAAAAACCCAAGTCTGATTCTGTTTAAAAGTTTTGCATGAAAATAATGTGAGAGATGGAGAACGTTTTTATCACAAATCAATAGAAGAGTGAGATCCGGTGCACTACTGGACATATAAAGCGCAGTGGCTTAAAAGAGTTTATTCATGTATTTTTTATTCCATATTTGTGAATTTCATAATTTACAAGAGTGTGATTATTTTATCACAAAGATTTTTTGGAGAAAAAACGTAATATTTTATTGCATGTAAAAACAATTAGCCATACACTTATACGACTGATATGCACTTAATGGTAATGCCAACATAACATATCGCCCCCTCCAAAACCAATATTTAAAAGAAATAAAGAGGGAAGGGACACTATGTAAATATGTAAATATTGTAATTTTTATTTTATATAAAAGGTTGTAAATATTGCTACTTCAATACAAGTTATTTTTGAATTATATAAAAGTGTGTCGAATTTAGATGTTTTCCCTTGGTTTGACCCATTTGAACATGAATACCAAAACAAGATTAATTAACTACCTCTCTCTTGTCACCAAATGCCATCATGATAAGTTCCTTTGAGTCATGTTCCATTATTGTGTATGTGCCTTTTGTTGCTGACCAACCTGGAGAATCCATCTGACAGTCTCCACACAACACAACAGAGGGAAGAGTCGTCAGATTCTTAATATTGGAAGACACCATTGAATCATATTCTTGTTGTACAGCAGGTGATACATACAATTTTTGATTTCGATAAAAGTTGGAACTTGATGGTTTACCAAGATTAAGGAAGTTGCAAAATCGTTTGAACTGGTTAAACTGCCCATCACTCAACACTAGTGCACTGGCAACCAGATAATTCACTGCCGACCCAGATGCATAGTAAGGTGAAGAATACCATTAGTCTCTATGATTGTTTTTACACAGCCAGACCAACTTCAGAGTGTATCCTAAATAATATGTGTTTAACTACTTTTACATGCCACTGCCGGATAATCTATAATGAAATTAAACTGATTTTGCCACTGCCGGACAATCTATAATGAATTTAAACTGATTTTAGTATATCACATTGTCTGAATTAGGATATGTTGCGATTTGATAAACGTTTTCTGATCATTCAAATTTTCTGATCATTCAAACTCACAATGTAGCATATAATGGTAATTTTTTAAGACAATCGTAAAGGTAATAAAATAGCGAATTGCTTATGCGTACTTTAAGAGTACAAAGTTTCGCGTGGACAAAGTTTCGCGCATTTGTGCTAAATACGCGAAAGTTTATCCACGCGAAAACAATTCTAGTGGGTCATCCGCGAAAGTTTATCCACGCGAAATCAATTAAATTATCTTTGATGATCCCATCAAAAGATTTTGTGTACCAAAATAGCAGAATTTATCCATACTAGTCTATTAAACGGTTAAATATAATATTTATCAAACAATAAATAGGTAATCTTAATGGCCATCTGCGAAAGTTTATCCACGCAAAATGTATTTGATGAGGCCGTCCACAAAAGTTTATCCATAAAATTTCGCGCATTTTCAGGTGCGCGAAAGTTTGTCCACGTGAAACTTTTTACTCTTAAAGTAATATAATAAAAAACCTACTAAAGATAAGCAACGACTACAGGTAACACAACGATGTCTGTATGATAAATCTAGAGGTATTATTGATATAATTATTTTTTTTAAATAATGCTTTGAAATATATATTAATCTCCCATACCGAGTGCAGAAGAAAATATTATGTTATGCAATTAAATAGACTTTGTAAAATCTGCTAGTGAATATTTGCACTGTTTTCCTAGTATGTCTATTGGATACACAGTATCCAAACTAAACTAGTCTACCAAAGCTGATATCATATTTATTATATATACTTTAACAGTGAAAATTCATTCTAGGAATATTTCTGCTTTTCGAATACACAGAAGACTTCTAGGGTATTTTAGAGATTATCTTGGTATGAAATCTGAACTTTGGCATTAAAGACACAAATTTAAAAAAGGTTTATTCAAGTATACTATTTTTGTGTTGCAGATTAATTTTCTGAAATTAAAAGTTAAGATTCTCGAAATTTCCAATGTTTGTGGAAGTATATCCATTATTATGTACTGCTAATTGATATAACTGGCTATTTATCTTATTTTTTATTTTAAATCGTATGTAGGTATCTTTATATTTGAAACTTGATATTTCTATCTATTCAGTGCTGTATCTTCCTAGTCGCCCGACGGTACGCGACGACCAATTTTTGTTGAGGAAGACCATAATTTTGTCAACATTTTAAGATCTACTAAAGTTTGTTTTGCACGTAAATACAAATTTAATAGAAATATTATCTCATTTTATTAGACTCTTATTATTTACGAT
>JAUOBW010275540.1:0-10778 GCA_032360285.1 Lepidozona retiporosa | reverse complement strand
ATTATTAACCCAATTTGCATTACCATTTGAGCTAATGGATATCTTCCCTCTGCTATTTCCTTTAAATGCAAAATCAATAATTTCTACTAAAGAATCTAATAACTTATTATGAGGAATCTTGGTATATAGTGTGGAGAAATCAAATGTTGAAATAGATTTGGCAGACGATTTTTTGTTTGTTCTATTTATTGCATCTACTACAGGTTCATTGTTTTGTATAATCCAAAATGAATTAACGCCGGAATGAAATTTAGATATGTCCCAATAGGATTCTAATGCCATATGGAATAATTTAAATACTGAAGTTACATATTTACTAAGTTCTTTATTAGTGCATGTCTTGCTGGCTATGATGAACCTATACCCAATTGGATTTTTATGCATTTTTGGGAGCCAATAAGCAACTGGCAAGCACACGTTATCTTTATCGATTTCCATACTAAAGTTATTTTTCAAATCACGTTTTAATTTTTCAATAATCTCAGTAGGTGTTTTATCAATTTTGTCATATGTTTCACTTCCTTGTCCAAAAATCCCCATTTCTGTAAGTAAGACAGTTATGTAAAATCGTTTACAGACAAATGCTACGTTGTTGGCTGCTTTGTCGATAGGACATATTACGAAATCTTTATGAAGACTTTCCAAATCTGAAACAACTTTTGGATCGTTAAAACATTGTTTAACCTGGCGCGGTTTAATTCTAGTTTTTAAGTTTTTAATTTTATCTTCAAGTCTTTCAATGATATTGGATTTCCATGGTAAAAAACAAGTTGGACTAATGTTAGACTTAGAACTCCAATTTGAAATACATTCATTTAGACCATTTATTATTGATTCTTTAGCAATTTTAAAATCAATTAGTACTGGTTCTCGGTAATTGGGTCCCTTAGAAATGAGTCTTCTAAGTTTATTATTGTGAACTATATTTATATCACCAGAAATAATATGTTTATGATTCTCATCCTTAAAAGGTGATGTATTACATTTGCATGGGTAGTTTTCAGGATTATTTAAAAAGTCCTCAACGTCAAGTTCCTGTACAAATCTTTTGTGATTAAAAAGCTTAGATCTAATAGGTTTTGTTAAATTATAGACAACCATCGGTGAATCATTATTATCAACTGAATCAGGAAGTAGGTTTTTTACATCAGTATGTCGAATAATCTTAGAAATATCAATAAAATCTAGTGCTTTATTAGTAAATAATATTTTGACAATATTTTTTGGTGATTTCTTTCTAGGTTTAGACTGTTTTGTCTTGTATAACTTGGAATTAATGAAATCCAATGCAGCCGCATACCAAGTAAAAAATGGAAAATTATCATGGTGGCTAGCTATGAAATCATTAATGTCATCTGCAACCTTATGTAGAATAGATTTTCGTAATGGTGATAAAATAAATCTCATATAATTTATTGCGTTCGCTAAATCTGATGTTAATTTATTTGTAAATAATTTGATAAAGTCAAGTAATAACAATGGTCTGGGTTTATGTAAATGATTACGACGAGGGTGTATCTTGTTGCGCCTAAGTGTTTTAAAACGTTTCCCGATAGGTTCCGTTTTTGTCTTTGTTGATTCGTCCCCTATTCGATCATTAAGACCGTAAGGGTATACATACATGCTGTTATCAAACAAAGAAGAATGAAGTGGTTTATACATGTTAATGGACGCCCTATAGATAATATGTTTAAAGCCTACCTTAGCGAATTTAGCAATTCACGCAGGTCGACCACCAAGAAGGAAGACAGACCAGATAAAGAAATAAACTGCGCTGCAAACCAAAACTGCAGAGCGCCGGTCTTTGGAAAATGAGCTATGACGTCAACAAGTGAAGGAACGATCTGGTCTGAACAGATAAATCACGAAGTCTAGCTATTTGAATATTGTTCAACTTAACTTTAACCCGTTGTAATGAAGAGGCGATATTTGGATCTAAATGCTCTTTTTCTGCTCTTATATCATTATCTCGCTTTCTTCTATTAATTTTTATAAATGTTTACACATAATAACTTAAATAAAGCAACTTAAATCGAAAATTTTAAATTTAAGAGCAAGTAAATTAAAATATTAATATATAGAAGTTAAATTAAGTTATTAATTTAATTTTATTTTTTTGTGAAATTTATTCCTTTTTTCAAAACTTAATTTTATTGCTACTAGGGAGTTTTTAAAAGTTTAAATTACTTTCAAGGCAATATCTAAGGGTATATGTTATTTGTGGTGTAATTGTATGCTGTTCCATCAATCCACAATGTAAACAAAATATAAAAATACTGCTTTTAACTAAAATAATACACGGAGCTACCGATTATAAACATTGAAAATTATTAATTTCATTAAATTTATTCCTGGGATCGACTGGTCAGTAAATTAAATCATTTCAAATTTTAAATATTAGTTAAACATAAGAAGTAATAAATTATATCAAAATTTTATAACTTAGGTTACATTTTTACGTATTTTACCGACTCTCAAAACAGGTTCTGGTCAGCAAAATACACAAGTTAGATCGAAATCTCATTTTAATGCACACTTCCGATTTAGACTTAGACTTTTAGACTTCCGTAAAACTTTATCTGTGATTTGTGACGTAATTTTACGTAAAAATATGATATATAAAACTTAAAAATATAAAAATATTGCATCTAACAATAAATAGCACGGAATGACATTTGGTCAAGGTCAACCATAATAGGGTTAATGTTTAGATGTCATTTATAAATTGATAACGTATAAATAATGTTAGCATTAGATCATTTGTAACCCAATTGTATTTTATTAACTTGTAGGTATTGTAATACCTGAATTACAAAACATTGGTTGGATTTCATTCAATAATATTTCCTTTGTTGCGCAATTTCCAAATATTTTTAATATTTTCAAACAATTCATTTCTTTAAATATTGGACAAACATCAAATATCATACCGATTCCAATGCCACAGTAAGATATATCTAGATAACTTAAACTTGTTTTATATTTCGTCAGCAATGTGTGTAGCACCTTATCAGCATCACTGAATATTATCTGATTGAAAGCGATATCTAAATTGTCAAGGTTTACGAGTCTGGGGTTAGATACCAAGGCGTTTATACTCTCCTTTGTTAGTTGACAGTTTCGAAGTGATAGGAACCTGATTGCAGTAGAATAAATGCCGTTTTTAATAATATCAACAAGGTGATCATCTGATCGAACCCCGCACAAAGAAAAAACTTTTAGCTTGGCAAACTTTGATAATGAATTCCTTGAGATATTGTCTGTGCTGCCATGAAATGTAAACTCTTCAAACATGAAAAGTTCTAGGTTCTTAAAACTACCCAATTCTTCATTAAGATTAAAAATATCACATGAAAATAATGACAATTCTTTCATATCATCCTTATTCAAGATTCTAAAAAAATCTTTTATTATTTCATCATCGCCATTATTGTAAACAACAGCACTTCTTACTATTAGCTTTACCAAATTTTGATTTGATTCTATTGCTGAAATATATCTTGAAAAATTATACGAGTGTAGTATAAGCTTGCAAATAATTGAAACAGGTGTTGAATCACTAGTATATTCTTGATTGTAAAATGAATCCTTTTTAATGGTATCCATCAAATCTAATATAGAATTTGTTAAAGCAAACTCATTAGATTTCGCAAATAAATCGAAGATTTTAATATAACCAGTATCTCGTTCCTTTATTCGCGTAATAATAATCGAAATAACCTCTGGAGACAAACTGATTCCAAAAACTGGAAATAAACTGAATGACCAATTTCCAAGTAAAACATTTATGGCTTTGGCGTGGGTTTGCGGTTCTGTTAGTGCAGTGTGTAGCAAGTCAAAGAGTATGGTTTTGGGTACAGAAACATAATTCCAATTAACATAACCGATGCTCTTCAAAGTAGCTTTTATTGCAATATCGTAAAGAGTTCCTACGGCCATTTCACTGATTTAATAATCTAAAGTAAAAGGAAAATATAAATATAAATTCATTCCAAACCTAGTGCAAAAACAATCTGTTACAAAAAACTCTTAATTCTAATTCCGATAAATATATTTTGAAACCAAGTCTAGATCATGTGACTCTTGTGAGTATTATCACATCGTTATTTTTTATAAAAAGAAGATTCTACTCCTTGTAGTCAAATGAAATAGATAGGTAATGAAATAATGTAATGAAAATAAATATCTAATGAAATAGATAGCTACGAAAAACTCTTTAAAACTTCTCATTTTGATTTGAAAAAAATTAATAGCCCAGACTGGGGCGACTTGTGTAGCGTTTCAGGTTGTTATCCCGTCGCACTTTGTAATCCCTGACGTCCTTTGTAATCCACCCTGTAGCTCTTTGTAATCCCGTCGCACTTTGAAATCCCGTTTTACTTTGAAATCCCGTCGCACCTTGTAATACCTGACGCACTTTGTAATCCCTGAAGCACTTTGTAATCGCTGACGCACTTTGTAATCCACCATTTCACACTTGGTAATCACTGTCACACTTTTTCTTATTTTCGCACTTTGTAATCCAATACATGCAGTACTTTGTAATTCACCCTTACGCACTTCGTTATCAATCAAACCTTACACACTTTGTAATCCATCCTGACACAATTTATAATCAATCCAACCTGATACACTTTTTAACCCTTGTGTCCTTACAATCTTTTCGGAAAAGACTCATAGACATGGGTGGGTAATTGATTCATTGCTAAGCTTTTGTGGTTTTGACTCAAGATTTGTACTCAGGATTTATCTCCAAATTACGGCTAAACGATCAAATCGAGCAAATATTCCAATATAATGCCCCCAGAGGTATAATTATTCAATTTTACTTCAGTAAAGGGAGAATTTATATTTGAAAAATCTTCTGCTGAATAAATATATTTATTATGTTGAGAAAAAAAACATACAAAATAAATTTAAATTCATAAGTTTTGTTTATATTTTCACAATATCAATATAATGATAACATCTCACTACCAGAGCAAAGTAAAATATTGTATTTATTTGTTTTGATAAAACTAACTGACTGTGATTAGTGTTTGAATATATTTTTAACGAAACCGCAGGTTAAGAATAATTATTGTGTGCAGACTAAGAAATTTGCGTTCATCGAATTATCCCAGAGTAGGAGATAAATGAATTATTCTATAGGGGTTGATTTTTAATGCACTCAAATTTGATAGATTACAAAGTGCGCCAGGGTGGATTACAAAGTGTACCAGGGACTACAAAGTCCGACGGTATTACAAAATGATACGGTACAAATCACAGGTGATTGAGTCTTTGTTTTCATTACTGCTGACGTTTAACTATTAAACACTATCCAGTTTTCTGATTTTTCCTCAAATGTTAAGGTTAAACGGTTGGGTATTTTTTTTGCTCCGACAAGTTTTCACGTTCTGGGAGGCATATTTTGTTTATTTTCCCTAGGAATGAACAAATTCAGGTGTCATAACTTTTTTTTGGTATGCATATGCATAAAAATATTGTGTATGCTAAAAATTCAGCCCTTTAACAACAATGTATTTATAGATATCTCTGAAAATGGCAGATAAATGACGTCAGCAATATATCAGCCTATTGTTTGCCTTTTTTACGAATGAGCCCATATTAGGGAAATATTTATTATTTTGCTTGCAAAATATTACAATATGTTTATTCTAGTAGAAAGAAGCAGTTTATCAAATTTCAGCTGAATCAGTTGTCTTAAAATTGACTAAGTGTGAAATGCAGCTTTCGGGCCTAAATTTTGGTTGGATAAAATGTGAAGCATACATTCTATTAGGCTAACATTTTCAGCATATATGGATCATCCTTACCTTCATTTAAGTCGGAAAAATAAAAAATAATAAAAATCGCGGATATGAGGGTCCAAAGACCACCATTTCGAAATAAAACACTTAAATTGCCCCAGGGCCCCCGCAAAGAATTTTAGGGTCTGATTTTTAGCATAGAGCGAGCTTTTAGGATGATCTAGCATTGCTGAAAATTCCAGCTCAATATCTTTTATGGTTCAAAAGTTATCGAACTTAAATTTGGGCCCGAAACAGTGGCCGAGTGCCCGAAATCGGCATTTCGGACAATAACTTATGTTTGGGATATCAAATTTAGCTAAAACTGGTAGACGACTTCTTTCCACCACAACGGAAGTATTCCAAAAAAATTTCAGGTCAAAATAATGAAAATTGACCTAATTATGGCCATTTATTAAAAAATAAATAAAAATAGCTGACATATTGCTGACGTCATGAATATAGTACATGCAAAGTATTTTTATGCATATGTATACCAATTAAAAGATATTTGAGCCTCAACTTGTTCCAGTCAAAATAGCCAAAATACCTCTACCTGGCCCCGACAACGGGCCAGCGGGTTAAGACAATCGATATATAAAACTTTTTTTTCACAGGAGGTAGCGTCTGTACCAGCGTCCCTCTCCTGTGATTTGTCATTTGAAGATGTTCGTCAAAAATTTATAAGGAAAGAGAAATATGGAAAAGTTTTTTTTTTTTTTTTTTTTTTTTATTGTTGTCAAATAGGATATACACTTGGATATAGCTTACAAGTGTTTTAATATGGTGATAGTCATTACGTTTCGTATTTAGTTTTATAATACTTTTTTAAATATTTATAATTTGTTATGATTGTGCATTTGTTTGTGGAGGTTTTCGAATATGTATTTTTAAGTAAAAAGCTTCTTTTATCTTAAAATATTTATTCACCTTTAAATTGTCTTGTCTTTCTGTTCTTCTTGGGATTCTTCATATTTTCTAGACTGACTCAATAATTTGGGTTTTATTATCACTTTGGTATTTTATGTTATTACATAGCTTATTGACTGTAGGGAATTATAACTATCGTCCAGGCTTATAAGGCTTAGTTCGCACTAGTAAGGTTTGTCCAAAGTTATATAAACCGTTTCTAGTTAGGTATACACGTTTTAGATATGTTTGTGTTTTTTTTTGTAGAAAAGTGTTTTCTTCAAATCAAATACTTATTTTTAGGAAAAATGAAGCAGATATTCGGATTCCTCGTAAAAATTCTATCCACCAGATATGAACAATTTTACTACTTTATTTTACTAACGAAAACCTCGGATGAATGCGAGTCAGATAACGAGGTGGTTAAACAACCCCGGAAAAAGAGCGACAATAGGGACTAAAATTTTTTCCGACTAATAATCACGTCCTACTAAAAATTTTCCCAACTTGGTTTTGTCCGAAAAGGTATCATGGAACGAATATTATAACATATTAACCCTATTTAGCATGGGGGTAGAATTACCCCCCCCCAACCAAACTTTCTTGAATAACTTTTGACGACCTTTTCGCATAGTTTTAAAACTTTCTGACTTTTAATATTTATCTTTTACCTTTCTGCTGGCAAAATTTAGGCGTCATATGCCCATGGGAAGGGGGTATGAAAGGGAGTCTCAAAGGGCGTCCAAAGGAAAACAATTAAAAAAAACAAGAATGCCAAAAATATAATAAATACATTGTATTTCTAATATGTATGTTTTTATGGTCCAGTATACCAAATATCATAGTAAATAATTATATTAAAAAAAATTATAGCCAATTTAGTGTAAAAAATAGCGATATTTTGACGTCGTCAAAATATTTACGTTATTGTCGTATATCAATTATTTTTGGAAGGAAATCAGATGGTTTTACCAAATAAAACAATTTTAGAGAATAATTGTCAATTTTGGCACAAAAAATGATAGTAAACAAACAAGGTTTAATTTTTTGATATTTTTTCACATTTCATGTCAAATTATGACGTCATAATTAGGGTAAATTGTCAAAATTCAATTGAAATCAGAAAATATAGCATTTTTCCAGTCATATGCAAAAAAACGTATTTAAAAATCTATTTTTTTTTCAAAAGTTATTGTATTTGGAAAAAATTGTCAAAATTGTCCAAAAATAGCAATATTTCACTATAAACTGCTGATTTAATTAAAAAATCTCGAATTTTTTTGAAATTTATTTTCATTTTTGGAAACTAAACATCATATACTATATTCCTATCAAACTTCAAGTTTGTATCTATACCCTGACAGAAGTTAACCAGGGGGTAATTTAACCCTCATATTGGGGTTTGATAAAGCTCATGCAAAATAGGGTTAAATATCATTGATTATGTTAACGTTTACGATAAAAATTCAATTCACGGCAAATGTTTTTCCTTCGGTGCCAAATTTGGACCCCTATTTGGGTAGGTGAATTTTATTTATTTTTATGTGGATGTATTACTATGCTAAGATTTTAGATTTTACTTTAGAATATATTAATATACCGATAAAACGGCTAATATTTGTTACTTTTTATTTCGGCTTTTATACATCTTGCGAGAGCTGTCCGCCATATTGAGCTTCTCTAAATCTGCCGAGATCATGCTAAATAACAGTCCCATGTGTGATATGGAATACAATATTATATTATTCTTATAGTATCTTAAAGTATATAAATCGCGTAAGAATTTTTAGCTTGCGATTTATATATTATTACAGGATAATATATAGGGCAACATATATAACGTATATAGTGAAACTATGGAAGGCCGTAGTAACCTTAAAACCCTGCATCGGTCGGGCGATTTTGAAGTTTAAAATAGGTCGGGGGGCGATTCGCCCCCCCTCCATAAAATTATTTGTATTTGTTGATAGAATTCGATAAAACTTGGTAGGAAGTATCTTTGAACTATGATCTACATTTTTATCCTAAAAAAATTATCTTTTTGTCCAAAATATTGATGACATCAGCATTTTTTGTCCGAAAATCAGCGATTTTACTAATTTTGCGATAAAATGACTATTTCTAGGCCAAATTTGCCCAAATTTCACACAAAATCGGCAAATAATAAGAAGGACATTTTGAAAATATTATTTCCTCATTTTAGCCCTAAGATTTTGATAACGTCACTGTTATTAGGTCAAAAAGCTTACCCAGCAAATATCTTAATATTTGCTTTTACACTTATTGACGCCATATACGTTAAAATGGTCCTATTTATGGCCCAAATCATCGAAATAGGGTGTAAAAAACGTTTTTAACGTAACAAACCGGTTTAAAAAGTTTCTGGGTTCATTTTTTGGACAAAAAAATTTGACGTCATTTTGAAAAAAAAATCCGACATTATGACGTCATTATGACGTCAAATGGCCAAAAAATGACGTCATGACGGCTAATTCCGATGGTCAAATAATGGGAAACTATTTATCAGTCGATAAATCGTATTTATAAACCAGATTTTGCTTTATATCAAAGAAATTATAAAAAAAGTGATGGAATTTGATGGAATTTGATATAACCACCTGTCAAAAAGGGGGCCGTCATGACGTAATAGGACGTCGGACTAAAAAAAAATTTAAAACATTTATTCCTAAAATATATTTAGGAAAATTCACCAAATTTGAGCTCAATCGGAATAAGCGTTCTAAAGTTATTTAAAAAAATGTCCAAGGGGGGGGCGATTCGCCCCCCCCGACCTATGTAGGGTTAAATTGAAAATATTTAGAAATGTTTTCTAGATCCATAAAGTTAGAGTAAAACGCTTTATAATTTATCATGTTCCGCCTTGTTTCCATGAAAAACTGAAAATTTATATCGCTATAAAAAGCGTTGGAATGGACCAAATTCAATGGAATTTTCAGATTTTGTTTATAGTTATGCGTGGTTCAAATCTTTCCGACACTCATCAATCCCTGAGGTGGGGGCATTTTTTCTTGACAAAATGCCCACCACTGGGGCACATTTTTTTGCAAAATCCCCACCCCCGGGGACAATGTCTTGTAATTTCGGCCGATTTTCATCTATTTATTTTGGGACAAACTGCGTTGCAAAATCCCTACCCCCGAGGAAAATTCGAGTCAAAATCCCACCGGTGGGGGGAAAATTTGAGTCAAAATCCCCACCCCTTCCCGGGGGGGATGAGTGTCGGAAAGATTTGAACCACTCATTATTAGGTACATTGGAATTCTATAAAAATATACTTTCAAAATGATTTTAAATTTTCGATGACGTCAACTCGGGAAATGTGAGAGATTTACTTTTAATTGTTCTATTTATTTCTTTTTGGCATGAGCCGCAAAGCACCATTTTATTTATTGTAATTCCAATGGGAATCTTTTTTTATGAAAGTTTAAGTTCCCTTGTTATCGAAAATTGTATATAGTATTTTATAAAGGTTGATTTATACATAAACTTTTGTTGGCCTATTACCTAATTGTATGAATTCGGGTAAATTTAAAGATAACTTGCACTCTTAAACACAAAATAAATGCTAAATGTTTTGCTTCGCAAACCTTAGTATATAATGATTGTAAATTATTCGCAGATGATACACGAACATTTAAACAAAGATTTGGGTTCTATAAAATAATTAGGAATTTGAAAGTCTTTCAAATAAAACCAATATAACAAGCCACACAAGGGTTGTTTTTTCTCACATGAGAAATCCAATTATACACCCAAGGTTAATTTTTACGAGGTACCTGTAAAAGGCCAGGGCCGGGGCTAGGGCCGTGGGGCCGGGGGCTGGGAATTGTTAATAGCCTCAATATTTTACCGGAAATCACAACTAAAGGATTGGTCTTATATAATATCAATTATATAAAGATTATATCACTACCTGCTCCATAAGAGTAGTAGTATGACTTATTTAACGTTGGTATAAAGATTTAGCTACAATTTGTAAATATATATATATTTTAAGAAGTTATTCTGATGTACACACCATTCATTCGTCAGGAATATTCAATCCAAAATGCGAAT
>JAUOBW010275429.1:0-10781 GCA_032360285.1 Lepidozona retiporosa | reverse complement strand
ACTCCGCGTCGTCAGGGGTAGAAAATTCCTTAGAAAATATTCTTAAAAAATTGGAACGTTTAGAAACAGGTCAGAAACATGAGAGAGATATTAATACTTTATCGTCTAATTTTAGGGGCAATGGGAATTCACTTGACGAGTTACAAAACGAGAACGAAAAACTTAGACAAGAAAACACAACCTTACGGCAGAAACCTACAAACCTGTCCTGCTATACCTGTGGTAACGAAGGTCATTTTTCCAGAGACTGCATGTACAAACAAAGGCCTACACCCCCTAAATATAGCCAACCCAATCCCTACTTTCAACGCCGACCATATAATCCAAACAGTTTTAATACGGGTTTTAGCGGGAACAACCAATACTCTCCCAGGGATTACAACCCACAACGGCAACCTTATTAAAGGGGAGGGAGCAATACACAACCACAATCGAACAACTACCCCCAACTGTTAAACCAAAGAGAAAACTTTTATAGCGGAAACTTTGACAAAAAAGATAATTATCATGCTAATAACACAAAATTCGCTAGTTCAGTATCAAGCGACGATACATTAAACTCCTCCCTTTGCACGATTCAGGCAAGAATAAACGGCACGATGACATCGATTTTAATTGATACTGGAGCGAAAGTCTCACTAATAGAGGAAGTATTTTACCACCGAACGACCAATAACGGAATAGTCCCATCACAATACACACTGAAGGGCGCATCAGGAGAAACACTTAATATACTAGGGGAAACTACAATTGACATAAAATTCCAAGAAATGACATACCAAACGAAAGTCATCGTTGGACGAAACATAAATTTCCCAGTGATCCTAGGTACGGACTTTTTACGAGCCAATAGAACAATCATAAACTTTGAAAAAATGAACATAATCATGGGCACCGACACGGCGATCCCATTCGAAACTAACCATCCCTCCCAACATATAGAAACCACAAAAGAACAAACAACGGTAAACAAGATCCATCCCAAGAACAAGAACGTACACATTATTGAGATGGAAAAACCTGACGACACATCCCTGGAACCGATTTGGCACAAATTCCTGTGTCATATCATTAGCGAAGGCAGGGAGATCAACCTGTCTGAAGAAAATCAGGAACATGACGACACAATACCCGACTTAGTAGACGACAATGAGGATGACACACAGACACCGAACGACCCTAGAAACGATTACGACTTCAAAATTTGCGCTAGTACTACAGAAGATGAAAAGTCAGCCCTAAAAGACCTGCTTAACGAATACGCAGATATATTTGGACAAAATAAGACAGATATCAAACGGGCAGCTGAAGTCACACATCGAATCGACACCGGGGATGCGGCGTCCATACGTCAAAGACCATACATAATGTCCCCAAAACAAAAATCCGAGAAAGAAAACGAAGTAAAAGACCTATTAGAGTCAAACATAATCGAAGAAAGCAACTCACCATGGGCCTCCCCGTGCTTTCTTATAGCAAAGAAAGATGGAAGCAATCGGTTAGTAATCGACTACCGAAAGCTAAACAAGGTTACTAAGATGGACGCCCTCCCCCTGCCGCGCATGGATGACTCACTAGAAGCACTAAACGGTTCAAAAGTTTTCACCAAGTTAGACTGCCTCTCCGGTTTTCATCAAATTCCGCTAGAACACGAGCACAAACAGAAGTCAGCCTTTATAACACCATTCGGACTATACCAGTACAACGTGTTACCTTTCGGACTAGCAGGAGCACCAGGGAGTTTCCAAAGGTTACTAAACCAGATTCTCCGAAAATATATAAACAAGTTTACAATCGTCTACCTTGACGATATCCTCATATTCAGCAAAAACATGAAAGATCACATTAGGCACATCGAAACAATTTTCGAATGCATCAGAGTTGCAAACCTCACATTGAAAATAAGCAAATGCGAATTTGCAAGCAATAAGATGGAATACCTCGGACACGAGATCACACAGAACGGAGTATCACCAAATGGGAAGAATATAGAAGCTGTGACAAAATTTAAGAAACCTACCACCAACAAAGAGGTAAAGTCCTTCCTAGGTCTCGCAAACTTCTACAAAAGATTCATAAAGGATTTTACATTAATTACCCGCCCACTCAACAACCTGCTAAAGAAAGATGCCAAATTCGTCTGGAAAGATACCCAAAACAACAGCTTTGAGTTTCTAAAGAAAGCCCTTACAGAAAAGCCTATTCTAGCATATCCAGATTTTTCAAAAGAATTTAATTTGTACGCAGACGCATCTAGTTTCGCTTTGGGGTACAATCTCACACAAATCCACAATGATAAAGAACACAGCATATTATATGGGGGTCGAGATTTTAAAAAGTCCGAAATGAACTACACAGTTAGCGAAAAAGAAGCGCTTGCAGTCATTTCAGCAGTCGAACACTGCAGAGTTTACCTACACGGCCGACACTTCACCATCTATACAGACAATAATGCAGTCGTATGGTTGATGTCAGTCAAAGACCCAAGTTCCAGACTAGCGCGATGGAGTTTAAAGTTGCAATGCTACGATTTTACTATTAAACATAAAGCCGGAAAGACCCATGGCAACGCAGACGCCCTATCTCGCCAAATCTACGAACAAGTAAACACGATAACAATCCCACATAAAAGTATAGAAGAAGTTTCGTCACTACAAAGAAAAGACACAGAATACGCGCCGATGATAAAGTACCTCGAGGACGGAACACTGCCTAAAGACGAGAACGAAGCAAAAAGGCTTTTATGGAGCGAACCTATGTACTCACTCGACGAAAATGGTTTGCTTTTCCGAATCAACAGAAATAATGACAGAGACAACAAACAACTCTGCGTACCAAGCCCGTTACGGCACGACCTACTAACATGGTATCATGACGAATGCTTTGGAGCTCACTTTGGCATCAATAAAACTTACGAAAGGCTAAAGAAAAACTATTATTGGAAAAACATGCTGAAAGAAATCGATACATGGATAAAAAGTTGCGAAAGCTGCAACAGAAAGAAAAGACCCGCAAAGATAAATAAAGCGCCGTTAATCTCCTGGCCAGTAGAAGGACCATTCGATACAGTTGCAACTGATTGCCTAGGACCACTGCCAGTGACAAAATATGGCAACAAGTATATTATCGTTTTTGGATGCCTGTTTACTAAATATGTAGAAGTCTTCGCTACCCCATCTATAGACGCAGCTTCCACCGCTAAACTGTTTGTAGACAATGTTGTCTTTAGACACGGCGCACCAAGAACACTATTTTCGGACAGAGGGACAAATTACACTAGCACACTTATAAAAGAGATTTGCAAACTGCTGAACGTCCAGAAGACCTTCACGTCATCGTACCACCCACAAGCAAATGGATTCATCGAGCGATCTAATGGCGTCATTACACAATGTTTGTCAATGTACGTCGATAGAAACCAAAATAACTGGGACGTCTTCTTGCCATCAATTACATTTGCCTACAATACCTCCACGTCAACAGCCACGCACGATAGCCCTTTCTTCCTAACCTATGGAAGAGAACCCCTAATCCCAATAGATACAGAAATAGTCCCCAGACGTCATGTTTCAAACTCTGTAGATACACACCTAGAAAGAATTACTGCACAATTAAGAGAAGCTAGAATAGCAGCAAAAGAGATGAACCAGAAGGCCCAAGCAAAAATGAAACTGTACTACGATCAAACAGCTAAAGACCACACTTTTAGAATCGGACAGAAAGTATGGATATACAACCCAGCAGTAAAGAAAGGTCTGGTTAAGAAACTATCCAGTCTGTGGCATGGACCCTTTCGCCTAATAGAACAAACCTCTCCCGTAAACTTCAGGGTGACAAATCAAAAAGGGAAAGAATCATTCTCAACAGTGCACGTCTCAAGAATGAAACAATTTTATGGCGAAGTCGAGAAACCAACAGAACATATTCACACTGACGCCGGAGAAAACGAAAGAAACGCAGATATCGAAATGGCAAAATTTATTTCAGAAGCCGAAAACACTCAGACACAGGTAACAAACAAACCAAACGAAAATGATGAACAGAAAATACCTAGCGAAATTCATAAAGAATACCCAATGGGAGCAAACGCCACACCAAACACCACAGAAAATGTTTCTGTTACTCCAACCGTAAAATCAAACAGTAAAGATTCCGTCGAAACAGACCAAATAACCGTTTCAAAACAAGAACGTAATCTAAGCGACATCTTCGACATCGAAAAGATTATCGGCCACAGAAAATGCAAAGGTAAATATGAATACCTAATCAAATGGAAAAACTTTCCCCACTCTCAAAACACATGGGAGCCCGGAAACAATATCTTTAATAAAGACCTCATCGCAAACTACCACAAGACCTACCCCTATTCCCCCGAAAACAACCCCAACTCCCAAGTAAATGTTTTCCTTACCTCCAAGACCCCAACCCACCTCCAAGTTAACAGCATATATGGGACGACTACTCGCACAAAAGATCGCAAAGGTCACGCGCCCCCGATCAAAAACAGAGACTGGAAGCCACCCGCATCGCTTTACAACCTTCGAGCAAATATAATACACATTATTGCTATTATTTTTACGTGCCTATTAGCAAACAACACCACCGCGATATATATTGGACCATTGTACGATTGCACGAATATCGCCCCTCTGGGAATATATAGTCTCCCAGAAATAAAAAGCTGCAGCCACAATATGCACGACAAAGACGAGAAGATGATCACATCGAAATCCGAAGTTTACCAATATGGGCCACTAACAACAAAATTCAAAATATATTATTGCAAGGGAGAGGTCGCAACATATTATTGTGATACAAATTTCTTTAATTCAAAGGCCAAGAAAATCAAGCACAAAAGCCTCAAGATCTCCAATCAACAATGCATGACAGCCGCGCGTGATAAATTAACCGGATACGGATCTCTGATCAGAACATCAAATAACACATGGAAAATACAAAATCGAGATTTTTTCGAATGCTCCTGGATGAAACATAAACAACACGAGTTCAAGCATTTCACACTAAAAAGATATGAAGCCACCATAACCGGAGATGACAAAGAAATCACACAAAAACTAACGGCAACACCGTGCTACTTCAAGGATTTGTCCTGTACACCGAACGAATTTCCGTCATCCAAAATCGTATGGTTTGAAACAAAACATAACAGCGATCTATACATCAACCTCGGCAAGTACAAAACAGAACGGGTAGGAAGTTTCATACTCATCCGAAAACTTAAGATAGGAGGCGCTATTCAAATGTCACAAGATAACGGTTACTTGCTAACCCTAGACAATGGTATGATTCTTAAAAACCACGAATATCCCGAAGACGTTTTTGAACAGTACAAGAAAAGCTTAACCGAAACGGTAACATACATCAACGCGGTTGACAACAAGGCAAACATTACCAGCGCAGAACTTAAAACAAGACCCAAAGAAAAAGAAAATATCCGAAAAAGAGGTCACGCAGCGTCTTTTCTAAAATTCATGGCAGTCAAGAAAGACAAAAAAGAGACAGGGTATAAGAAATTAGATACACTGAAAATCAAAAGGAAATCAAATGAAAATGAAAGAATTAAAAGAAGCAACAGAAAAACCATATTCATCGAAGGAGTGTCAAATAATCACGGTCGAGCACTGTTAGAAGGCCACATTGCAGTGGCACTGATGAACGAAAAAAACAACATGATAGCGGCCTGGGAACAAATGTGTTTTATCCAGAATGAAATTGCAAGGATCCACGTATGGATGCTAACCCGATTCCCATCCTCCTCCGCCGAATGGGTGCACCAGAGCGATGGAGCTACTGTAGACGTCGCGGGAGATGCCCTGCTAGTAGCACAATGTAAGAATTTTACCAAGTACGCCATAAAATACGATAGGAAGATAGGAGATACATGCTTCAAAAATTTCCCCGTATACCTACCTAATAACAATAAAACATATTTCCTCGAAATTAACGGCAGAAGAATTGTCCACGCAAGCCCAATAATTCCTTGTAACGAGAAACCCCCTCACGTTTTCTTAAAAGACATAAACACGGAGCAAACTTTCGAAATCAACACTAAAGGAGAAATCTCTATACAACCTATACGACATGGCAACCGATTCACTAAGCTTACGAAACCACTAGCTCTTTTAAAAGGATTCGACGAACGAATGTTCCAAAAGAAACCACCAGAACTAGAACCCTACACAGTACTACAAATTATATCCCAGACCCACGAGACAATACAAGATTTAAAGAAAATTTCGGAAATACAAGGCAATGGCGACATACTCACTGGAATAGGAAAGGCACTGGGGTCAGCTCTTAAAGGTGTCGGAAGTGCAGGCAACACAATAATTAAATCTATAGGAGGAGCTATACACGATTCACTGACCGGATTCGGAGATATGGACGAAAAAATCATAAATTCAATTGGAACAGCTTCCTCGAAAATATTAGACTCGGGTGGAAACGCGATAAATAAAGCCACGACTGGGTTTGGAAAATTCTTTCACGAAATCCTTGGAGGAATAAGTGGATCAATATTATGGAGCGTAATTCTAATCGTAATAATATACCTGATCATCCAAAATCCAAGAATCCTAAAAATCATAAAATGTCCCAAGCGAAAGAATGTTGAAGACGATATGATAGAAATGGAGGAAATCGCCGTCTCATCTCAACCGTCCGACCCATTACAACGAGAAACAAGTTACACACAACAGAGCCCTGAAGACTCACCTCATGAAGCTATCCACTCTGATCATAGCGAAACATTACACGAAAGATTTCGTTCGAACGAACGAATGAACGAAGTTTTGACAAACGCAATCATCTGCCCTGAATGTAATGATCCAAGGTGCACCACGTTTGCAAGACACTAAGTATTTTAGTATAGTTATATAAACGATTGTAAGTATATATATATAAATCACAAATGAATAAAATACAAAATAATATAAAAAATATATATGACTGAATGGAAGTGTAATGAATAAAACAAATATAAAATAATAATAATAAAAAAAAATAAAAATAAATAAATAAAAAAGTAAACAATGTATATACGAATAAAAAAAATTGACTTTGATAGGGAAAGGTACCATGTATATTTTTACAATGTAAATAGGAAAACGATCCAATACGTAATGTACTATTCCCAGTACATTTTCCACCAAACCTCAAAAGCGTCGAAATATAACGTTACCTCCTATCCACTAACGCGCCACACCCTTTTACCACGATACACACCACCTACGATCAAAATATAATCCAAACCCCCTCAAATCAATACAGACTGACAGACGACAACAGTTCGAACGGGAGTTAGAATTTTCGTGCAAAGAGGAGAGTGTTACGAGACACAAACGAACCTGAAAACGAGTTTACCTAGAGACTGGGTCGACATCACGCTTAATCGAACAATACTGTTTTCTTCCCTCGGTTATTTATACGCTTAAACGAGCAATACTGTTTCCCTTTAGTTATTTTGATATAAAACTTCTGAAGCACACAAACATAATGTACGTGAACGTATTTTAGAAGTAGAACATTCGAGCTTTACACCCCTTGTTTTTGGTACAAATGGTGGCATGGGCAAAGAATGTCAACAATTCGTATCGACATTAGCCCAAAAGTTGGCAGATAAACAGAATGAAGAGTATGCAGTAGTCATATCATGGTTGAGAGTACGTCTCTCAATTGAGATTATTAGAGGTGCATTGCTATGTGTTAGAGGCTCTAGAACTCCTTTTAGGGTACGAGAAACATCTCCAGAAGATTTTAGATTAGACAATGTTGAAAGCAACATTATATAAATTTAAATGTGTACACAAAAAGAAAAAGCTGTATATATTATTTTAATGTTTTTAAAATGTTTTTATTACCTTTATTGTATATCATTATCGAATAAATTTTATTTCATTTTAAACCTTTATAAGAACATTAAATCATAATGTTTATACTGGACAGACCAGTTAAGTAACTATACTACGTTCATCTGGTTATTTGTAAAGGGGCAGACGACCCTGTTTAATATATTTCTCATCAATATGTTGTGACCGATAATTGTTGTGACCGATAATAGTCTGTGTAACTATGGTTCGATATTTGACATAATACCACCGGAAATATAGAAAATAATAAAACAGCACCATATTATATCACAGCAGTCCTTAAGTCTTTATTTTTTTAAACTAATAAATATTCTGAACCCGTAAATTAATCCATAAGCTTGATATTTTAAATAAAATTAAAGATGTCAACAAGGAAACTTTTATAAGTGAGAATAAGAATTTTTTTAATGTTTGATGATTTAGGCGTCACTTTATTCTGGTCTGTAAAATGTCCATCTACACAAGAAGTATAACAATTGATTATTTTTTTGTTGCAAAAATAACTCTAGTCACTAAGTATAAATGAAAATAGATTTGTTAATTTGTAATAAACACGTACGAAATAGAGAATATCTATCTATTAAATAGTTCGAAAATTATGGTCCGTAAATTACTAATTAAAATATCTTGGGAGAACATGTTGACACATTTGCCAAATATTGACTAGAACTCTTGCACAACAAGATATTTCAACAAATACCCAATAATTTTTAAGATAAATTAGCAATTTTATATATTAGAATGAAAAAGATAAATATCCCAGTCTGTAAAATACACAATTTCTCATGTCATTTCATTCTAATCAGTAAAATACACATATATATATATATATTTATGAACAAAATCTATATTTTTTATTAATTATCATATCACCATGTAATAAAATAAATCTTTACACTAAAAACAAGCAAACCTGACCTAGGAAATAATTATTTTTAAACACCTTGTGTAACGATATAGATTATCCACTATTAATGCCTGGAAGATTATGGTCTGCAAATTACTAATTTATAGATATCTCGGTAACACTTTCAGTAAAATTACCGAAATTTTTATCAAATACTCAGTCCATCAGCTGGAAGGTTTTAGCAAAATTTAGATTTGTGAAAGTTTGAGTTGCAATTTTACAGACTAGAATGTAAAAATCGATTCCGGTCCGTAAGGGAAAGGTAGTTATTGTAATTTTTTTGATTTATGACGTCATTTTATTCGGGTCTGTAAAATGTACACATGGCCAAAAAAGAATTGCAATCCTACCCAATTGTTATTATTTTTTAATGGACATTCTAATGGCTTCTAACAGAGAAAAAAATGCGGAAGCCTTTATTTGGACAATTCTATAAGTCTCACACCACTTATTTCCATCCCACAAACTACCTAAATTTAATTATCTAGCCTAATTCGCAACCTTTACTTTACTACCAACCTTTATTCCAGTCCCTGTTATTCCTATCTCTTCAATTTTCGAACCTCCTAATTTGCCCCCATTAATCGAAAATTAAAGGACGGAGGCAAAATTTTAAAGGAATATGGTATATGCACTTTCCATAATATGAGGTACTGAGAAGTTACCCCAAAATGACTATTTTTTATCGAATCAATGGAGATTTAACGAAATATAGAGTTAAAGATTTATGTGCGATAGAATACACTTTTGCCTAAATTAAAATTAACTGATATTATATTCAATCAATAATATATTTTTTTCTCACACACCTATCTAACAGACAACATCAATAAGGTTAGATGATTAGCTGGCGACATTCAAATATTTATCCACAAAGAATAACTAGATGTTAGGGCTAAACACGTCCATCTCTGGCGCAATCACTTATGAAAATCTACCTGTCACATAGGGACCAAACATTAGGTAATAAATAAATTTAAAACATATTTTGACGCCGAAAATGACGACAAGTAATAGCATTTTTCCTATATCTCTATAAGGTGTACTATTATCTTATATAACATATTTAAATTATATTCAATATATTTTCCTATGGTGCTCAGAGAAAAATGCGAATCCAACATATATCATTTTTAGTCACTGGATCCAAATATTGTTTTATTATTTTTTGATTTAATTAAGCTGGTTTGCGAATTGCGCTATTTAAAACAAAACACATTTGAATTTTTAGGTGACACTCAAAATTGAGGTAAATGAAAAAATCTTTTTGGGTTTTAAAACCGACATAAATTTTGAGAAAAGTCACTAAAGGAAATTTACATAGCATTCTTCGTACCAGAAATATAATATAAGAGAAAATCAGAGAGAGGATTGATTCAGACCCAGATATTAATATTGTTAATTGAGCTGGTCTGAAAATTGCGATATTTAAAACAAATACAAAACAAACAAATGATATCATATCTAAGCACTGGTTTTTGTTTATTCAAGTATATTCTATAAATTTTACCTATAAAAATTTCCATTTTAACAACATCAATTTTTTCAAAATGTTGGTTCCGTAAAATTCTGGTTTGTAAATTACTTTTTTATCAATATCTCCAGAATTTGTAGAGATAAACTTACGCATTTTTAACCAAATGTTCATCTTGTATGACCAAGAATATTCTTGGTATGACTGAATATTCCTTATAATTTATGTTGTCTAAAAACTGCAAATGACAACTTTACTGACCAGACTGTAAAAATAATATCTGGTCTGTAAAATACACAAATATCACGTGATATACTAAAATTTATCAAAATTCAGTTTTAAGTTGTTATCAAGTCTTACTGCCAAAATTTGAAAGAATAATGTGCACAGATCACCTATATTATTACAGTTTTTATGATTTTTGACGTCATAATAATTTGGTCTGTAAAATATAAATCTGCCAAAAAATAAATTGCAACCCTATTCAATTGTTCTTATTTTTTAATGAAGT